>CM007320.1:3566089-3660432 GCA_000333855.2 Endotrypanum monterogeii
CTGTGGATGAGATATAAGTCGAGGGCAACAAAGCGTAAGCGCGGTGGTGGAAAGAGGAGACGAGTTGAGGATTGAGGCACTTGGCTTCACGAGGCGGAGACATATTTGTTGCTCCACCGGAATTCGTCTTCAGAATGCACTCGAGTGTGGGAGCACGGAAGGGGCTGGATGGAGCAACATGAAATTTTTACACACACACACACACACACAGATGCAGATAAATACATATACATATATACTAGTGTTGTGGTGAGTTCACAGCGAGAAGGGATTCTGAGATGTCTCCGGGGAAGGCCGAAGAGAAATGCAAGCTGAGAGGGTGTGCAACACGATAGTCACCACTGCTCGTGTGCTTGCGCCAAGTTACGCGAATCATACGTAGGAGATATTGGACGAAGAAGATTGGTTCGACGTGAGGAGAGAGGAGAGGAGAGGGAGCACAGGGGGGAAAAAAAACACGGCCGTTGGGGAGGAGCCCGAGGAGAGTCGTTCCAAGGGTGTATTCCTCTTTCTTCTTCTGTGTCGGTGAGGGTGGAGGGAAATGGCGCCGAAATGCGATTCGGCGCCTGAGAAACATACGTCCACGCGTGATTGAGCCGTGCGCAGAACGACACGCGGCCCACGATGCAGCTCGGTAATGTGTATATCAGTCCCTAAACAAAGTGATGTCTGTAGACTCTGGTTTCTTCTGAGGTTGCAACGTACCGTGGAGAAGTCGGCGTTTTTTTTTCCCTTGTTTCACGTGAGGGTTGAGAGAGAACGGTGAGAGAGATGAAACATATACCCACATTCACGTTAATAGGATGTCCTTATGGTTGTCCTCGTCCACCGAGGGCCTTCAATCGCATCGCGCGCATCTCTTCCATAGATGGACGCGACACCGCTGGCGCCACCGTCGCGCTTGCTGAGGTTTCATCTGATGGTTTTTCTGATGTGAGACCCCCTCCTAGGACTCGGCCCACGCCAGTAAAGGTGTGGACCTCTGCCCCAGTCGCGGAGTTCCCGCTCAACAGGTCGGAAGACGAGGTGGCCGATCCCCCTGGCCGCTGCGTCGCCTCGGTTCCCTTTTGGGGTCCGTCAGTGAGACTTGGCGGGCGGAAATTGAACGGTTGGAACTGAACACCACTCGATGCGCTTGCACCAATCACGTTGGCACCGGTTGTGGATGCTACAGCGGAAATAGGGATCTCTGGTGGTGAGGGTGGCATGTCAAGCGGCCGTTCAAATTCTACTTTGAGTTCCACTGGTGCGCCGTCTGCACGCACTGTCAGGATGCCATTGACAGAGACCTGCTTCATGTCAATAATGTCTACCAGATCAAGCTGGAACTCGCGATCAACGTAGTTGATGACAATCGTAGTTCCCTTTGTGAGCACGGGATACTGAGCAAGGCGCAGCTCCAGCAGGTGCCGCGGATTCTCGAACATGACCAGCGCCTTTTGATGTGGTCGGAGTTTCACCAGAGAGCCTGCGGGAAGACTGCAGCTCTGCACCTTCACCACCATGGTATCACAGAGACCCAGGTGATGAAACATCCAGTCGGGGAGCACCACTGAGCCCGCTTGGGCGTTGAACTCGAGCACAGCTGCGTACACATGCTTCTTACCGGGAGTGATGATCTCGAATTGGAGAGGGTATACCATTGTTATGCGGCACAGGTCATCGAGTACACTTGATGGCAGAAGAACGCGACTTCCGTAGTTGATGCGCTGCTGGTTGACGCTTGATGCGGACATTGCCATCAGGCGCGTCTCGTAGGATTGCGGAAGTGCCGCCATAGACTTGCCACAGAGATCGGGGTGGGCGATAAATATCGATACTTGACCGAGATGTTCGATACCTGATGCGAGGAACGAGTGGTGTTGTATAAATCACACCGGATTGACTCAGGCGCTGTGGCGTCTCTGGTGGCGAGGGGGTGGGGGGGGTGAGGGGTGAGGGAGAGAAGGGTGGAGCAATGAAGTCATCAGAGAAGGTAAAAGTGTGATCTACCCAACATGCCATCAGATTAAGTATTTGGACGTTCAGGGCGGATAAGCCACTTCGCGGTCTCAGGAGGGAGAGGGAGCGTGGGCACACATAGGAAGGCATTTTCCCATGCCGCTCGCGTAGTCGACACAGAACCTAAGTCCGACATCGGAGGGACACACTCCTCGCCACGCCTTATAGTCGCCACACGGTCTCGCTTCACTTGGTCCGCCCTCCCTGCCCCTCACGTCCGCTGATGCGCGGAGCGTCACACCTACCACCCATATTTCCTGCATCAGTACGCAGGACGGGAAGAGAGTAGGCAGTGAGTGAGTTGCAGAAAAGCTCGTCTCTTCAAAGAGTGCGGAGGGGAAGGGAAAAAAAAAACGAGAAGAACGATGAACCCACGGGTACCTCGAAATACGTTCGATTGCGTTGGAGTTTGGATTCAGGGATCCTTGATCTGATGCTCTCAAGTTGTCGCGCTACGAGGGATACGGAAAGCACACACACACACACACAGGTACACGTGCTTGATTGTTTCTTCGTTTTTCATTCTTCTCCTTTTCTTCTCCGAGCTGCTGGATTGAGGATTGCAGGGGAGGGGTCATGGAACCCAAGCAGCAAGCACACGTAAGCCAAGGCTCACGAGCGATGTACGCCCCGATCGCACGGGCAGTGCAATTCTATGGACCATACAAGAGCGGCCAACTTGCGTGCAGAAAGCATCTCCGGAACTTGCAGCTGGGGGGGGGGGCTGGGGTGGAGGGGAGCAAGAGAAGCTCATAGTTCTTGGAGTGTTCTAGTAATCGATCTGTGGTACAACTCCCGGCTAGTTCAGCACACAGTCCTCTCGAGGAGATCGCTGCGGTACCGCTCGAGCTCCCGCGGCATCACCACATTTTCTTCGTGCAGCCAACGCATACAGAGCCAGCGCTCCTCGCTTAGCTGTGCACCACCTATCCACAACTTCATCTTCGTCGACGATGCAGCCAGTCCCTCAACGTAGAAGCATGCTTGTCCTGCAGCGTTGGTCGAATGCTGCAGGTGGACTGGGGCCAGTAACAGCGTCTCGATATGCGACCACAGCTGCCCCAGCGAGTTATCGTTTATGTTGCGCATGGAATGTACCTCCAACTCAAACAGCTCCGACGTGTTCGCTGGCGTTATAAAAAATGTCAAGGAGGTCTCGTAGGGGTGTTCGCGCACTTCAGTGGCAAAGTGCTCAGGCGATGGCAGCGGCACAGATAAGTAGGGCGACCGGTAGACGGCGTTGAAAACCCCTGTGTCTTTGGCGATGGCTACGCGTGCTGTCACAGCTGCAAGTGGAGGTGGCGGCAACGGAGGAGGCGATGATGGGTCAGCTGATGCGCTGACAGCCATGTGCCAAGTCAGCTCCACCGACACATTAGCGTCACGTAGCAAAGAGATGACATTGTACGGCTTTTCATTGTCTTCCTCCTGATCGTGCGATGTGCTGGGGAGAACGGTTGCTGTGGCGTTCCACGATGCCTGGGGGCTGCCATCGCTTCCCCGCGGTGCGAAAGTGAGTTCGCTGCGCGCAGCGTGGGCAGCCGTGGACGCCCGCACCACAACATCCACAGGGGCCTCTACAACGTAGACACGGTCAGTGCCCTCTACACTTACATGGTACTCGTTCCGCCCCCATGGAGAACGTGACCAGATGCCCCTCGTCTGAGCTCTACTATGCAGTCTAGCGCTTTGAACGGCATAGAGCAGGTCCGACAGTCGCTCTTCGTAGGCATCTGTGCATGTCTGCAACTGAATTACGTAGGCTATGCTGTCCTGAAAAAGAAAAAAGGCGTCCAGGGTCACTGGCGGGGTTCCCAGGCTGGTGCTCAAGTACAAATCCATCACAGTCGTGGCGATTTTGCGGGCAGCGACGAGGAGGTTCACTTTGAGGATCGTGTCTGCGGCCTCTGCTAAAGCTTGAGCTCGCGCCAGGGAGCACTTGACATAGGTTTCTGTAGTCTGCACCGCGTTGCTTTCAACGGCACTGCAGTCCTCGGCCACGATGCTCAGTCGAGTGCCATCTGCGTGCAGGAAGCACCATATCTCAAGAGGGTGGTTGTAAGAAGTGGATTCGAGCATGTAGTCGGATGTAATTTCTCCGGAGAGCGCCGCCACCTGCACTCGGATCGCACCAACAGACCTGTGAGTAGCAGTCCGGCGCTCTGTCAAGTAGGTGTCATGAGGATCGCTTTGCACCTTTAGTGGTTGTGCTTGGAGCGGAGGTTGCGTCAATGAATTTCCAGATCTCCTAGAAGAAATTTTCGCATGCAGTTGGTGTTGTCGAGTGGGAGGTCCCTTCACTGAATATGCTGTGTTGCTATGAGTGGCCTTGTGAGTGTCAGTAGTAGTGGCAACCTTGTTTTGGCTGCGCGTATCCTCTTTCGCATCGGATTCGCCGACGTGCTTAGTCCACCTCGACCCTAGAAGTAAGTGGCAGAGAAGCGAAGGCACACCCGACGTGTTGGATGGGCCGTCGCAGCGTTTTCCCCGAAGTGTTTGCTGCGCGAAGGTAGACGAAGACGCGAGGACGACAGAGCGCACAGCTTCCTGCGGCACACGGGCATCAATAAGTTCTGCTGCGCTGAAGCCCTCTTCCAGTAGTGTGCGAGGGGTGGCACCGTTGCACAGCCGGCGAAGTAGTTCCTCGCGACGCTCCTTCAGGCTTGAGCTATGCTTTCGACAAGCGAGATGGTACAATACCGCGCCGATTGCCAAGACGACCGGTAGCCACCACCCGTTCTTTCCTCGATTCTCCATTGTTGAGGTGGCAGCGGCGGGGGGATATCGCCGTGGGTGAAACGCAAAAATGGATGGTGGTTGGGAGGGAGGGGGTGCAGTCTCTAGGGTCTGAGGCTCGACTAGGAGTATAATATATACTTGGGGCTTCTGAGACGAGCTTGTGTCATGGGCAAGCGCAACGCCAACGTGAAGAGCGGGCGAGGAAAAAAAGAGGGAGACCCTCGAGTTGTGGTCATCCCTCCCTTTTGTTAGAGTATAAATGGGGCCAGAAAAAAAAAAGATTTGAGCAGTCGTCCGAGAGAACAGGTACTCTGTGAGCTCACTATCGCTCCACCTCCCCAGTTTGCTTCTTCTTGATGTATATAACCCTCTCCTCTTCCCTTTCTTCCTCCCAGATACACACACACACACACGTTAGTAGGAAGAGAGGAAGCGCAACGATGAGCGCTATACGCGCCAGCGACTTTATGGTAGACAGGAGAGAGACTACGTTAAAGGGCACGCGTCGATTTGCCTTTGTAGGTTCAGGTATAGCTCAGGCATGATACACTGATGAGTGCTGCTGCTCCTGTCGCTAGGGTTCTTTCTTGTAAGCGAGAACGTCGTGCAAGACACAATTCTCTAGAAAACGCACTGGCTGAGAGTGCTCGCATGTGCAGAGAGAGGGGGAATCGATAAGTGTGGGACGTTGTTGCGCACGCAAGTAAAAACAGTTGGTCGTCACCAGAGAATAGCACATGAACGATAGACGTGCGGTTGTGAGAGAGTGCCGAGGCGGGAGGAGGGGGGGGGAGGGTAAGAGCTACGAGGCAAGGGAGTGGTTCTCTACTACACATATTTTCCCCCCTTCGAACCACTTCAAGTTTGTTTCAGACAAACAGTAGCTCAGGATGCGCCTTGCCTATTGCTTCTATTGCCACCGTAATACGGTTGAATGCGTCGGTGTCGGTGATTCGCGCGTGTTTCCCGGCAGCGTCGGTGAACTCCACAAAACCGGTGTCCTGGTGAATCACAGCGCAGATTCGTTGAGATACCACCATGGAAACGAGCAGGTCGTATAACTCAGCCTCGGTCATTTGCTCATCATCCATGTGCACGCAGAGGGAGCGCCAGTGCACGCAGTCAAAGGTCCTTGCGAGAATGACAATGTTATGTTCGCGTATTGCGCCACGAAGAGTGGACGGCGACATGTAGTCACCAGAGACTGCCAATACGTTTCGTGTGTCAGAGGCACTCAGGAGTTGACCATTGTACGCGCTTTGCACGGAAGCGTGTAGTTGTGGTGGAAGAGGAGTGATGCTGCTGCGTTGAATGACACTGTATAGGGCTGCCTGTCGCTCTCCCTCGCCCGTGCGAGCACACAAAGCACAGAGCGCTGCACGGCGAAGTGTCACAGCGTCTTTACTTTTTTCATGAAGAACAAGGAACGATTGAAAAGCTCGCAAGTAATCGTGGTGTTCCTGACGGTATAAGCCTAGCTCGAGCAAGTAGGCGCATACGACGGCACCATGCTGACTCTGAGTGTTGTCATCATCACCCTGTAGATCTGTTTGGCTGGCGATCGAGTGATAGAGCGACATTCCCTTCTGCACTGCTGAGTCCACGTGGCGCGGATTTGCGGTGAGTCGCGATGCCTTTAGCACCCGTGCCACACAGGCCAGACGATCCAAAGGGGACAGACCCTCATAGGTGAAAAACGCGGGAGACTGTAACAGTTCCACATCGAAAGTCATTGCCTTTTCATGTTTGTTGATGGCGGCGAAAGCTGTCCCTAAAGCCGATGCAAGCAGAAGTGCTTCGCCCGCCAGGCTCGAGGGGAACGAGTGATTGGTGCGGAACTCCGACATACCCCAGAGCATTTCGCACGCCTCGGCAACGCAGCCAGCAGTTTCCGATGCACGTGCGAGAGGCAACAACGTCAGGGACAGCTGAGAAAAAAACTCCTTACGCCCGTCAAAGGAGGCCACGCGCAATCCCTCCCGTGCTGTAGAGGCAGCGACGTGTGCCTTGCCGCACTTCAGCGCTGCATTCAGACTCGCCCATGAAAATACATTCGGCGTTTCAGACATGCTTCGAGAAACAATCGAAGCTGCACTGACAATCTGCGGTACCGCAGTAGCGAGCTCTCATGCTCAGATATGCAAAGGAGCTGATGAGAAAAAAAAACACTACGGTTGCTGCGCGACGTGACAGTACGCTGATATGTTGATGTTTAGTATGTGTTGTGGAGTCAGAGGAGCGGGAAAAAAAAGTAGAAGCAAAGTAAGGGGCTGCTCAGGGTAGAATTCTTGTGCCATGTGCGCGTGCTTTTGAACTCGCATCCAACTCGTTTGCTCCAAAGGCACCGAGGCACATCAATTAATCTACGAAATAGTAATGCCTCTTTTCCAACTTCACGGTTTCTACCGGGGAGGGGATATACGGACATGGTCTGTGAAAAGTGTGTGTGTGTGTGTGTGTGTGTGAGAATGTGAGGGGGTGGGGGAGGGGTGGAGGAGGGGGGCGAGCTGCATGCGTCGGTTCATTACGCACCTGGGTCCCAACGTGCCGGAGATGGCATCAGTGCCAATCACGGTCGTATTGCAATGGCTGAAGAAATGAGACCCACACAACCACACATACACACGAAAATGTTTTTCACATTAATATTATTTGTTCCTGCAATTAGAGAATGCGCTAAGCTTTTATTTATTCGAGGGTTACTGAAAAGCGAAAGAGAGTAGTATTCTGAATCGTCTGCCTCATGGAGCCCAATCCAGTCAACAGAGGGGTGAGGTGAGGGGCAAGCTACTTGACAGTCTTCCTCTTCTTCAAAAAGAAATCGACGGCTTCTTCAACAGATTTGTTTTCGGCAGCAGGCGTTCCGTTGCCGTCGGAGCGCCCGCGCTTGCCCTGACGCGCCTTTGCGACCGTAGACGCAAGCTGCGCAACATCGTCGGCGATGCGCTTGTCCTTTTGCGAAACCTCTAACTGGAAACGTGGGTCGGACAAAAGTTTTGACTTGAAGCGATCATCTAATTGCTCCTCCGCTTGCTGCGCCTCTTGCGCGCGTCGAGTGAGCTGCACTTGCTGCGTGACCCCCAGGTGGTTAGCAGCGCGCATCTTCTTCTTGGCAATGCGTTCTTCTGCAAGCCGCTCCTTCAACTGCTTTGCGTGCGCCTTGCGACGCTCCTTGCCTGTCGAGCGCACTGCACCGTCGCCGGTGCCCATCAGCTCCTTGAGCTTTTCACGATTTTCAGCTTGGCGCGCAGCCTGGGACGCCTTCCCCGCCTCTCGCTCCTGGCGCAGCATATCTTTCTTGGATTTCTTCATCTCCTTTCGACGCAGTTTATACTTGAGTTCGGCCTGCTTCGCGAGGTCGGCAGACTTCATTTTTTGCCTCAACCGCGCATCGCGTTGCAGAGAAGCAGCCTTCGTATCGGCGTCCATGTCGAGCGTTGCCTCCATGTCACCGACAGCAGAATCCCTGTCGACGTCGTCTCCCTCATCGAAATCGTTACTGCCAACGTCAAAGTCGCTGAGATGATTAAGCGAGTCCCCGTCGCTGCTTGTGTCGAGGTCCAGAGCGCTGTGGTTGCTATCAGCGTCGCTGCCGTGTGTGTCGCCCTCGTCATCTTGTTGAGTTTCAGGAATGCCGCCGACTTCCTCAAGCAGGGCAGCGTACTTGCGACGGATGTTGCGCTTCTCGTGCTCCTTCTTTTCGTGGTCGAGAAGGTTGCCTTCCATCTCGTCGTCTGAGTCTGCGGGGGCGAGGTAGGCGGCTAGGTCATCCTCTTCCGTGGTGCCTGTGAAAGAGTCTTGCACGGACTGGTGGCGAAAAACGTCGTCTTGGTCCCAGGAGATGCGGAACTTGCTCTGGCTCAGGGCACTCATCCTGAAGGATGCCAATGGCTTAAAGTTGGGCGGAATACAGTCTGCGCGACTCACCGGATTCTCAAATTTCTCGTCGTCGTCGATGTAACGGAGGTCCAGGACGACACCGCTCGCTTCGATGTCCATTCCGTCAAGCTCGTTGTACACCGCAGCAGCGGTGTCCTCGGAGTCAAATGTAGCCACGGCATAGTAATACTTCATACGATTCATCTCGTACTGTCGGTATTTTCCGCTGGAAAATAACTCCCCGTCCTCGCCCTGTTCTGTCAACATGTTTGGGTTGTCGTCTGCCCATCCGTCGCTGCGGGGCTCGCTAACGGCGTCTTCAGAGATGTCCTCCGGCAGCTCCTCCACCTCAGGCATCACACCGTCGATGGCTTCCTCGGCGTCGCTTTGGTGATCGGCAGCGACGTCCTTATCGTCTTTGTGGACCCAAAGGTTGGGACCATGCATCTTCTCATGCTCAATCATCCGCTTGCCAAACTCACTCTGGTACACGCACACGTCGATTAGTTGGCCACCGAGAGGGAGGGCATGAAAAAGAATGGCGTAGAGGTCGACGGCACGCACGTGATCCCAGTCGCAGTTCACGACGGCGACACGACAACTAGCTTTGACAAGCTCGACATCTTCAGGTACCCAGGTGGCCGCCTCGTCTTCTAGTGCGGTCTCCTCATCCTTCGAAAGCGAAGCATGTTCCTGCCACTCCCCGTCGTCGTCACTATGGAAACCGCTGGTTGAATGTACCGCCTGTTCGCTGTCGTCGCACGACACCGTTGACGCCGCTTCACTCACCTCCACGTCCTCTTCGCTCTCAGCTGATCGTAAATGTTTAGCAAACCGTGGATCTTGCTGCGCCGCATTTTTCACTTCATCCCGTCCATGTCGCCAAGGCTGCCGAGGGGCCTGGGTCGCCACCTTGAAGCGAGGGTCAGTGAAGCGAGCGGCAAAACGGCTGTCACTGTTGCCACGGCCACGTCCACGACCGCGGTGGTTGTTGCCGCCACCACCGCGACCACGTGAGGAGCTTTGCAGCGTCTTCATCGGATCTACTTGTTTTTGTGTCGGTTTGGGCACTGTGAAGATGGCGCGGTGAGAGCGATAGCAAGAGAAAGGGAGGGGGAGGAGGGAAAGCGCAGGTGTGTGTGCAAGTGACGTGAAAGGGAGGCCCCGCCCCCGAATTCAGTGCATATCGCCGCTCGTATCAGCAGGGAATTCGGAGGGAATCAGGAAATGCGCGAAAAGCGACGCCTTGTTGGATAGGAAAGCGGCGGTCTCACGATCATAATCATTCTTGCTTCGAGAATTACTCGATCGGCCCAACGCTCGGATGTCGTCCGAAGTCGTGGTAAGGTGATGTGTTTGCCGAGTCAAATGTATTGGTCTTTTTGTTGTCTTCGAGGTAATGGGGCCATGTTGTGCATATATATATATATATATAAATGAATGCATACACGTGCATGCGTTGCTACACACACACACACAAAAACCTCGAACGTATGCAAAAAAAAAACTCTGAAAACCGATACTAAAAGAAAGAAGATGTACGGATGGGGAGGGGGGATAGTGCGATCAAGGGAAAGGTCGCACATCCGTACACCGGCACAACGGGGCCTTTCGCTGTTCAACGGTTGCTGTCCTCGCCCCCCCCCTCCCCCCGAGTCGTCCTCCCGAACGTCTCTGTTCTCGATTCGACCCCTCAAAAAGAAAAAAAAATCGAGGAATAGCGCAGATACTCCAAGTTCAGGGTTGGGCTGGGGCCTCTTTTCATCGCCCTTTTTTGAATCTTGACGATTAAATGTGGGAAGGGAACACTCGCCGCAATAAAGTATGCGCTCAACGCAGCAGCAGCCAACCTTCGCTTCAGCTTCCGACCCCTCACCTGCTTCGCACATCACTCCCTACACCCACTCTCTATGCACAGGCTATCACGCAGTCAATTCCGTCGGTTTGTCGGGTTCCCTTGTGATGTGGACCTGAGGGCCCGATAAAATTGGTCTGAATCGCTGTCACATATTGCCTGCCCTATGAGTGAAGCAACCATATTTACGGTCACGCGTCGCCCAGGTTCCATGCGATCGAGACACGGAGGCAACCGTTCAACTCCAGCAGGCTACAAGGACCCGACCACTGTACCGGCAGGGGTAGTGTATGTCTTCACACTATGCGTTTCTCTCCTCCCCGTCAAGAAAGAAGGAGAAAGCGTGAAGTGGGCAGCGACGACGTGCAAGACAAAACGTGTGTGTATGTGTACGTGACTGTGGAGCATTAGGGATTCACCTCCTCGCCAAGGGATTTGCATTCACCGGCGCCTCCCATCGCCTACTTTTCCCACAGGAATTGGGGAAGTGTTCGATCGCGACACCCCTCCCCTCCCCCACGCCAACGTTTACCGAGACGTGTCACGTCCCCGTTGTCGACGTTGATCCACCTCACGTTGTATCCATGCCTTGCGGTCAAGAGTCTTCTGTTCCCTTTTTTCCGGATACGCACTGTCAGTATCGGCAGCAACCTCAATGGGGAGGGAGGGGGGGGCAGCTGGATAGAGGGTAAGTTAATGTCAGGCGAGGGCGAGGAGAAAGTGAGAAGGCTCGAGGCCAGGTCGCTTTGCGTGCCTGTTCTTAGCGGTAATGTGACATCCACTCCGCCATTCGGCAACGCAGTGTGTTTAGCCAGATTCTGGATACGTGTCACGGGAATTCAGCTATAGGGTGTGCACATAGTCATTGAGAGAAAGAAAAATAAATGGGGTGACCGGCACGACCACCTTGTCGCCCACTGTATCCCTGAGACTTTGTCCGTCCCCCCTTTTTTGACTGTCCAGAGATGTTTTTTCCGAACGCTACCCTCTCCCTCTTGTTGGCGATGTATCGAGAGGGTCCGTTCCTGTAGAGGTACAGGGAGGTTGTGAGGAACGTTGCGTTTCTGCAGCTTACGCAAAGATAGACACAAACAAGCTAGCGGGTGGTGGTGGTGATGGGGGGGGGGGACGGTCTTCGGATCACGAAAGGAGGAGATGCCTACGCAGGTGAAAACTGAAAGTGGTCGAAAAATACAATCGTAATAAACACACAAATGATGATCAACGAAAGAGGGCTATCACAGTGAAACAGAAATGCAAAAAAAGAGGGGGCAGCGGCGGTGTCATAGATAGTCCCGTGATGTCCGTCTTAGTCTGAACAAAATTTGACAACGGGTACTTGTGTAAATGGTTGTGTGTCTGCCATTGACTATACGTCTGGTATCTCCATTGCCCCCTTCCACTTTCACGAATTGCGCTACGCGAATTTCTTTTTGTCGAGGCGCATCATGACGTAAGTGACTGCGCCGTTCACGTTTCCGATCAATACCACCCAGAGCACGATGATGGCACAGCTCCAAATACCGTAGATGGGGTAAATGGCCAGTGTGAGGGTGCAGAGGCCTACGCAGATGAGGAGAGATGCCACCAGAATGTATGCCTCATGGTGACGATACCATTGCGGATCCTGCGGGATCTTGTAGTGGGCCGTGTACCCCCACATGGAGAAAAAAGAAGCAATCATGAGGAGAGAGGGGTAGAGGAACAGGTTGTTCGTCCGCTGCGCCGCGACACATTCCTGTATCATGCCCGTGGCGTAGATAAGATAAAGGGAGACCACGGCGATACTGCAGCGTCTCAAGAAACTGCCTTCCGTCTCGGGTTGCATCTTGACCGAGTTAAGATGCATGATTTCACTCACTTAGCGCTATGGGGTTGCTCTTGCAAATATGAAGGTGACTCGCGAATGTTCGTGTTAGTGTCCTGAAGAAGTCTCCTCGGAAGAGAATCCGGTGGTCCTTCAGAGCTCAGAGGGCCAGTACATCTACACTTACACCGGGGGAAAAAAAAAAACACGCCGTGGAACGAGGAGTGGTGCAAGGAGCACAAAGAGGGATGTGGTGGAGGGGAAAGGGCAGCAGGGCCATGAAAAGAGTGCCTGTCGCGGCGCCGAGGTGTACAACGCTTTCGAGGCCAGCGATGAGGAGCGAAAAGACACAGGTGGGTGATTTATTTTCAAATGAATGCACGCGTCTTTTTTTTTTTTCAAAGAGAATTTGTACTGATGCATCAATACCGTGCGAAGAGGTTGCCTCTGGGGGTTGTGTTGACTGTTCCCTGTACTCTAGTAGAAATCAATAAGATGGACTGGTACGGTTCCCGGTGCGGGGCCACTGGAGCCTTCGAAATCAGATTTAAAGTGTGGGGATGCAACCCTCTTCCCCTCGGAAACATATGAGTCTAACGCACTCCTTCGCGGCGCAATGAAAACTCTGTGGCACAACAAAAACGGGGAAAAAACACATGTAAGCAAGCACGTGAGAGAGGAACGCACAAGCAGAATTCCTGCGCAGCCAGTATGCCCCAAGTCACTGACTTGAGATAGATATTATACATTCGATGAGAGCAGCACGACAGGGATGGTGAGGGGGAAAAAGAAACACAAAAACAAAAACAAAACTTTCAGCATTTGGATCGCTCGCTATGTGAACACGGTTGTATCTACGCCCATATCCCGTAGACGCCGCAGCGTCACCGATTCTAGTAGTTCCACTTCCTTCGACTTGAGTACCTCAGTACTCGGCAGCGCTGACAAGGCACTCTGAACAAAATCTGCTCCATCGATCCTGTTTGTATCGGCTACAAAGGGCACGGGTGGAGTGATGGCAATATCTATGTCGGCGCTACCTAGCGAGCTCCGCTTCTTTGGTGCCGGCGTCGTCGACGTTACCGATGGAAGCGGCGCCAAACTCTTCGATTCCACGGAAAAGCTGTGGTGAATGCCTTTTGAAGTCCTCCGACTTCGCTCCGCTTCTTGCTTCCTTTGTATAGCGCTAATATCTTGACGAAGAAGTCCTTCTTCGAGTTTGCCAACCGTCTTCTCGAGACGTGTTGTTTCCTCCAGAGCCGTTATCCAGTAGGATTCCAATGTGGTCGCGTGCCGAGATAAGTCCTTCACAGTTGCCATAGGACGAAGCGGTGCGGAGCGCCTCAGCGCGTTTTGACTCAACTGCTTCAAGGCATCGCGTGCCTCTGTTGTGCTTGTCTGTTCGTCTGGATTACACGCGGTAGTGCGAAATACAAGTTGCGGCGGAAGGGGGAAGTCGTCCATCCCTTTTTCCTCCGCTCTCAGATCGAGCCTGGCCACGTACTTCGCGGTCGCATGCAATTTGTTTGGCAGGTAGAATCGGTTCGTCCACTCAGAGATCATCGTCTCGTAGTATGATGATAAAATCGAGGAAAGCAGTATCGCTGTTTGCGCGGCTGCTTCCTCGTTGTGTCTGTGGAAGGGTACGGGATTGGTTGAGGAGCCTATCAAGTGAATCACTGCTATTACAGCCGAAGCACGAGTCGCAACGGAGCGTTCTGTGTAGCGGTCGAAGACCGGCATCAGCAGCTGTGCGGTGTTCGTACGCTCGATGATCTCAGTCAGCAACATGTCTTCGAACGGTGTATCTAGAATGTTCTGGACGTTCGGGTGAGGCTTCAGGTTCAGAGCCACACCTGTCTGGCATACCGCGCAGGGAATCGAGAGCTCTAGGGCACAGTAGGGTGCCGAGTTGGCAAGCGAGGAGAGCTCGCGCCCCACCACAAAGGGGGCTATGAGCTCTGAGGACGAAAGATTTTGGCGTGGCCGCAGCCACAACAACGCAACCCTCGCTCTGGACTGCACCGCCAGACTCTCCAGCACGTTGTATAACGTTGCAGAGACTAGGTCGAAGGCGGTAATCATGCGCCTCAGCTGATAGCTTGGAACGACGCCATCAAAGACCAAGCGCGGCGAAGTAATGGGTGGGCCCACAAGGGAGTGGGAGGAGAATCCTGCAGATGGCGCCCGCGACGCGGCATCCGATGTGACGCTGTATTCTGTACCGTTACTTCCACGATAGCGGTTACCACCGGGCGCAAAAGATACAGTGCGCAGCGTACCCCCGCGAGTCTTCCGCTGCTGCTGATTCTGCTGCTGTGGTGGTCCCCTCCGACCTGTTGACGAGAGCGGTGATGCTAGAGATTCGTTGTGCCGGTCGTGCAGCACCTGCACCTCCTCTTGCACTGCACCGCAGAGCTCCTGAAGCAGCTGCGCAAGTTGTGCAAGGCGACTAGCATCCTTACTGGTCTTACCGCGAATCTCAGACAAGAGGGACGTGGTACGGCTCAGGCAGCGGCCAACTCGGGTGCTGAAAGACGCTGGTGCCAGCATATCCTCCGGAAAGCTGTGTTGGCAGCTGGCGCAGAGCATAGTGGCCATTTTTTTTTTTTTATAGATACAAAGAGAGAAAAAAAAATTCAAAAGAACGCGTATCACCCTCGGTGAAAGGAAAACGCAGAGACACACGCACACGCGCAGAGGCGAGGAGGAGAATCAAGCACGCGAGCAAGTGCGCACAATGCGTGCACTACTGAAAGGTGCCTTGAGGGGAATGTGATAAACCTGTTCCGGAAGGGAAGGGGGGGGGTATATACAAAAAGAAGGAAAATAGAAAAAAAGATGCTGGCGACAGGAAAGAAGGGGCGAGAGAGAGGATGGAGGCCCACGGGCGATGTAGGGTAAGGACTTGGGTGAGTTTAACTGAACACGAGAGCGAATGTGTCCAGATAGGAGATCTGCGAAGTGTGTCTTGTGAGGAAGTCCGGCTGTCATTATGATGTGTGTGTGTGGTTGGGGGGGGGGGGCAAGCTGCTTCAGCAGGTCCACTCTGTATTTTTTTTTTCTGCTTTAGTGGCACCCGTATTTAAAAAACAAGAAAGGATTTTCCTTCATTCAACCACAGCCTTAGCAGCCTCCGACTACGCGTGCGAACACCGAGGCGACTTAAGGCGCGATGTGCAGAGTGGGCGCAGGGAGAGAGGGGAACCAAGGAAAGCAGTCATCTGAGAACACTCGCGCGCCTCAGACTTTTTCCCTCTTCTCTTTCCAGAAAAAAAATCTGCTAACCCTTCAACAACTCCACACCACTGGTAAACAGACGTGTGTGTGTGTGTGTGTGTGACAATAGAAAAAAAAGACGTTCGCAAGGAAAGAAAGTGAGAGCAGGCCAACAAGCACAGCAAGAGGAGAGGTGGGAATTCACTCGAATAGACTATCGTTGAAAGACACACACACACACACACACACACACACACACACACACAGACACAGGTACACATACAATCGGCGTCATACATACAGAAAAGGATAAAATGAATTGCAGTCAAGTTAGTCGGATATGTGTAGGTGCGGTAGTGATGCAGGGAAAACGTGTCGAGGGGCAGGTCTCACAACTTGGAGAGAGATGAGGTGTGGAAGGAAGAAAGGGCTAGAGGCATTCGGAATGAGAACAAAAACAAAGCGTAAATGGGGGTGGTATGAAAAGGTGGGCACAACAAAGCCACGAGGGGGAAAGAAGGGGGAGGTGTTTCATTTAGTGTTGTCATCACCATTTTTGTTCTCCACCTTGACCCGCCTAACGCAAGCAAGTACACAATGGAAAAAAAAAAGCAGACAGACACTCGACGACAGGTGACGGTCAAAGAATAAGGCAAGTAGAGAGAGAAGGGGTGGCCGAATGCCTTGCTGCGCTTCCCCTCTTTTCCTCCTTCATGTAGAGAGATGTGGTGCAAAAACTCTATTCAGGATCACGCGACCGTATCGCTTCTTTCCTTCCCCCCTTTTCGCCCTTCCCTTACCTCCCCTTGAGGAAAGGAGGGGGCGGGGAGGAGGGCACGTTGCTTTCTAGGTCGCTTGATTCTCTAGCTACTCAAAAGCAAAATCCGAGTGTTCCAAAGCTGACTGGTGCTGCTGCCCGTGCTGCGGCACAGCCGCAAAGAAATTGTCTAGCGACTCATGTTCCATGTCAAATTCGTTGTCAGCGGTTGAGGTGATTTCCTTCGCTTCTCGCTTCACATCCGCTTCGTATTGGCCGTCCACCCTCTGCACCGATGCATGACGCTTACGCGGCCGAGAAAGCGGCGCGGCAGTCGTTTCTTCCACAGCCCCCAGCGTTGCCGCCGGCGCCGGTGCCTCGAACTCCTCACCAATGACGAGCCCGCTTGCGTCTGACGACTGCTCGCCTGCGATTTCATTGAGGAACGCCAACTCCTCGGAGTTGAGCTTTTTAGTTTTGAGTGGTTGCTGTGTTTCTTTTTTCTTCGCCTCGTAGCGCACCTCGAAGGTGGCCATGTCAATTGGGTTCTTCTGGCTAAGCGCGGTCTGCACGTCCTTTGGTTTCTGCCGTAGCTCTCGTTGGTAGAGTCGCTTGATGTCTTTGCGTGATCGGCCCGGGAAGAGCACCGCAATGGCACTGAAGTCCGTGCCGTACTGGGAAAGCGCTTGGTAGAAGCTCCGCACTTCCCCTTCGCTCCAGTCAATGCGTGCCTGCCGATTGGGGACGCGATGGACCCTCAGATCAAGGTCCGCTGAGCTCCGTGGATTGCCGTTTGGTACCCCCTCACCCCCACCCTCACCGACGTCGTATGCGTTTTCTGCACCACCGGCACGCTCCTCTTCGTCGGAAGATGCTAGCGGCGGCAGCAGCGGCGGCGGGTGGGCGCCTGCTAGGTAGGGCGAGTTGTGCTGCTGCAGACGCTGCGAGTATGGGAGTGGTGCCACACTCGCGCCTGGTCGAGATGTATCGCCGCTTCCTGGCGGCGGGCGCATGTGTGACGTGGAGAGCGCCCCACGTAATACCTGGCCGATTGAGAAGTTCTGCGGATTCTTTGGCACTGTGGGAGGTAACTGCTCAAGTGGAATCTGTGCCAGCATGCTTAGTGGCAAGGTGGAGATTTGATACTCCAGCGACGTACCCGGCGGGCTTGGCATTGCCGTATGGTACGGGGACAGCCTGCTGGCGACGACATCGTCAAGTTGATCTGGGGGAAATTCGAATTCGTTGTCGTCCATGTTGCGCAGGCTGTGCGTTTACGCGAGGTATGGGTCCTCCGATGAGGGCAACACAGACTCAGGTGCACAAGTCGTGCAGAGACGCCCCCAAACGCGTGCCGACGCCACCCTCTCAGCTAAAGCACTTGAGAAAAGGTTTGGGGCAGCGGCAACTACGTGTGAACCACCCTCGAAGTCTCGAGAAATGAGACAAAACAGCGCCACAGCAGTTAAAGCAGAGTTGTCGTGAGTTGCTTGTACCGTTCACGATGAAGAGGGTCTGATGTATCTATTAAAATTACACCACAGTGCAGACGCACGGGAAGGAGGGCGAGGGGAGGGGGTGCGAGAGAGAAAGACAGAAGGGACAAATGGAGCGAGCGAATAGGACCTGGTATCGCAATGAAAAAAAAAAAAACGGTTTGCTGCGATAACGACGAGATGGAACGAGAGGAGGGCGGGAAGGCGGTGGCGGTGTCTGAGGTTGTCTCCTGGGTGTTGGACACGACGGCGTATGCAGACTGCAAGAAGAGTGTAAATGAGTGTGTGCCTGCGACAACAGACACACAGTCACGCTGAAATGCTAGTCGACAACCCAAACCTTAGGCCAGGGAAAGATGTATACAAGAGAAGAGCAGCGGGAGCTCATCCGCATGGAAACCCCCTCCTGAGAAAAAAAAAGAGAAAAACACGGCGATGGATGTTCCGCGGTCGAGCAGATTAAGCAGGAGAGCTCTGGAGTCAAGAAACAGACGGCAAAAATGAGATAAGGTCGGAGTAGATCACAGGAGAAGCTCGATGTCGATGTGCTGAGTAAAATGTAGAAAGTTTTATTTTGTACGTCTGAGTAAGTCTCGCTTTCCGTCAAAAGACATGACCAATGGAGAGGCAGGCGATTGGTCAGTGCTTTATCTCCTCGGCAATCAGCAACACGAGAGAGGAGGCGGTATACGAGCTTAAAGTAAAATTATGGTGTATGTGCGTGAGTGTGGTGTGTGCCCTCGCCCGTCAATTCACACAACGGGGGTGCTCCTCAAGGCACACTTGTTGTGTGTGTGTGATTGTGAGGGGGCTTGGTCACTTCGTTTTTTTTTTTTTCTGGGGGGGGGAGGGCGGCCGACTGACTATTTTTTTTTTTTTGCGCACGCGGAAGCCAAACTGGCCAACGTGAATGAGTGTGCGTTCGAGTCTCTCGAAGGGTGTTGGGGTGAGACCTAGAAAGAGTTCCACAGAAAAAAAAAATGAGGAGGAGGGTTCATGGAGTTCAACAAATTCATATTATTGTTGCGATGATGGCGGCCGTCGAAAAAAAAAAAAGAGGTGTTCCCTGTTTTTTTCACAGTGCTCTGCCTGGCGTGGAAGCGGAGGCTTGGATGGTTTTGTTTACAGCCGCGTCACCATCTTCGGTGTCCTGCATTGATGATTGAATGCTACGACCCTCAAAGACCGAAGGTGAGCATGCCAAACTGGTTCTGTTATGTTGTCGTCCGTTCGTGGAGTGTGCCTCATGAAGACCCTAGAATTTATTTATTTCACAGATGTGGCGCATCAGCTTTGGCCAGCGCTAGACACAGTACGTGAATCCACGGTGAGTTCCTCTCCCTCCGCTTCCCCCTTCCCTGCACTTGGGTTAGCGTACGCACAGACCCCAGGTGCTTCTCGAGAAGGGGTAAGGAGGATGAATTGGAATCGAGAAGAAACGATGCAAGCGGGTGCGAAGGGAGAGACGCCACTGAGCAAGTACGAGTTTAAGAGCGACATCAACAAACCTGCATATATATATATATATATATATATAGACACACACACACACACAGAGAGATATATTTGTATGAAGAGTAAAGAAAAAGTAGAAAGAGTTACGTGGCAGATAAAGTTCTGACCACAAACGTGTACTTCGAACAGGAGAATAAGAGTTTGCGGTTTTTTTGGGAGGGAGGAGGAGGAGGGAGGGGGGGGGGAAGATGTGTTGAAGCGCACACGAATCGATGGGCAAGGCCGGGAAAGAGAGCATGAGGAGACGGGAGCCATTCTCTGTACACCAAGAAGGTCACCCACACAGTTCGACCCCTGCCTCGGCCCCAGAAACGCGAGCCACAAATGTACGGGAAAAAGAGAAGAGGTCACGTTTTCCATGCAGCTACCAAACGTGGTGCTCTCCACTCCGCAGCTCTCCGAGAGCATTGCATGAGGGGACAACCGTATCACTTGAGCCCCATACAAGTTTACCGGAGCGATTTCTGAAAAAAGTCCAGGAGAAGTCGACGTGCCATGTCAATATCTTTCATTTCTTCAGCCGTGTAGGTATCAGGGTCGTAGCGGGCACCGAAAAATCCATGCGGCAGGGTGTCAAACCGATGGTACATATGCGGCGCAACCGGGTGAGCATTAACACAGACTTCCACGTCATCTGTCGGAGGCTCATCTTTTGACGGCATCACCAGCACCGGGGTCTTCGCTGCTTTCACCGCATCGGGTTTGAGGAAGGATGGGTGGGCTGTGGCGGCTGCGTCAATCTTCCCCTGTGCTGCCATCATGAACGGTAAGGCTGCCCCCCAGCACATGCCAACTGCACCAACTTTTGCACACCCCATGTGGCGCAGAGCCGCAATAGCTTTCTCCATACGGGGGGAAAACGCTTCGATCTTGGAGATTCTTTCCAGATATTTGGCCCAACGCTCAGACTGAAAGTCGGCTGGCCATTCGGACTCAGGCCATGCAAGTGCGCCAAAGAAGTCTGGCATGACAACCAGGTAGCCCTGCTCAGCCAGCATGTCGGCCAAACGCTTCGAGTTGGGCAGCATACCAAATATGTCGCACACAACAACGATGCCAGCCTTGCTGTTGTAGGGCCCGACCATGTAGAAGTCATCGCCAGTGGGGGTGTATTCACACTTGGCGGTTCCCTTGTCGGTGGGACAGCAGTGCTCAGCGACCGGCGTCGACATTTTTTTTTCCTTTGGGTGATGATGGGGATGGTGATTGCAAGAGGGGTGATGTTTTATTTTTATTTTTTAGATTCTACCACGAGCATCATAGAAGTGGAATAAATGCTCGTCGCACACACACTTGCACACGGAGGCTAAGTGGAGGCAAAAGTTGCGATAGTGATGACGATAACTCAACAGGAAAAAAAGGGAAAATGTATGCGTGCTGGCTGTGATATAAAGCCATGTACAAGAGAAGCGGGTGAGGGGAAAAAAGGCACAATATGAATCAAGGATAAAGGGCACACATGGAATGGAAAACACAGGCTTTCTAGTTCACTAGGACTGAACGCACGCGACGGAACCAACAACAATCAAGTGCCTGTACGTGCGCACCTTTGAAAAAGAGAGGTGCAGCGGGAGCAGGCTGAGCGTGGAATTATCAAAGGGAGTGCGCTCGGGAGAGATACAGCGCGATGCGGATAACAATAAACGTTGGGTTATTGAAATGCGTGCACCGCCCGTTGGGGTGATGCGTACCTCTTTCCTGTCAGTGTGTAAGCGTGGTCGATGCTTCCGCTCCCAGAGGGGGGGGGGGCGGGGGGATAGGAAGCTTCAGGGGTGGCCGAAGAGGTATGAGAAGGGGTGGGTTGAAGAATGACACACACACGTTGTAGTGACAAACGCCCAAGGAAAAAAGGTAGCAACGCTGGTTGCAGGGGGGAGACGTAAGGAACATGAAAAACAGTGAGGGAAAAGGTTATGGTATGTAGGCGGGGTAGTTGCTCCTCGATGAGGGAGTTAAACATTCGCAATCAAGGCGTAGTGGAAGGGGGTGGTGGGGTGGGGTGTGGCGCGGCCAGCGATACAGTTCAACAAAGCAAGCACACGTTCTGCCACACACGCTTTCGAAGGCGGGTCGTTGTGGGAGTCAAGGGAGGAGTTGATAGGAAGGGGGTGCACCTCGAGCCCCGATGGCTGGTTCCGCGGTGTCAGCTCGTACAGTGAGCGCCGTCGAACTCAAACGGGGAAAGAGGAGACACTGGAAAATACGAAAGATTTGGGGTGCAGTACCCGAGTACTTATCGTTTCGCGCAACTGGATATTTAGCTGTGATGTTTCTTTCAGGAAGGGGGAAAAAAGGCGCGGAAGCGACACGAAACCAAGCAATAACAGCGGCCAAAAAACAAAAAAAAAACAGAAAAACGTTTTGAGATGTTTTGAATAGAAAAAGTCGTCTTGACAATGGGGAGTAGTGCAGAGTTAAATAGGGGCCTACGTGCAAACGGAGAGGAGGTCTTCTTCGCCGCGAGGAGGGAGGGAGGGAGGGGAAAAAGCAGCACCTTGGAGGATTGGAGTGAAAATAAACATGGAAAGAACTACGATGCAATACAATATGGTGATTAAAAAGAAAAATATGGAACCAGGGTGGATGACGGTTTGTTGCTGTATTTTTTTTTCTTTCCGAGGTGGGGGTAGGGGGACTTCATTCCGTTTGATTGAGTGCAAATCATCCCTGGTCCATGTCGGACAAAAAAACAGAGGAGGAGGAGAGGAGGAGGGACGCAGAGAACCCACTATCACGCGCATCCTATGAGATGTGTCCTTTCTCGCGAAAGGACATATATATATATATATATATATATGCGTACATTTCTCGTTTTTTTTTGGGGGGGGAAGAAGTTGTGTGCTACCCTTCGAAGATCAAGGTGCATGCGTGGCAACTTCTGACTGATCCGTGCGTGGGAAGCTCTCTGAGCAAGTAAACGCGCAGAGTTCATGGGTGTTTGTTGTCCCAGCTCAGCTGAGTCTTCAGTGAAGTGAGCGGCACAAACCTCACGCCGCAGACCGTCCTCCTCGAGATACTGCCCTCCTTGTCCTTTGTGAAGACCTGTAACACCTGCTTATCGCCTGGATCAGCAACAGGAATAACGAGGGTACCCCCTTTCCTAAGAAGACGAAAAAAGACTGGAACAAGATCCTTTGGTGCCGTGGCGCCGACGTGAATCACGTCAAAGGCTTCAGTGCTGCCTACACTGACACCGGGAATAGACTGCGGATTTCGTCCGTCTCCGTGTAGTAGTGTGATGCGATGCTCTTGGATCCAGTCAGGGAAATGTGTCTTGATGGTACGTTCCGACTGCTTCTGCAGCTCCCGCACATGCTCGATACCGACCACCTCAAACATCTGTAATGTGCCCTTCCGCCCTGCTGCTTCACACAAGGAGGCGAGAGCTGCTGTCATGTACCCACTGCCACTGCCAACATCCAGGAGCCGTAGAGGCAAGGGATTGCTTTCATCTGGACCCTGGTGGTGCAGCACAGTCCAACTAGAGAGCTCCAACATCATCGCATGCATGTGCGGCGCGCTAATGGTGACACCGAATCCGATAGGAACGGGGCGATCACAGTATGCTACTTGAGGGTTCTGCACAAACCAGCCACGGTCTACGCGGTGCATGGCCTCGATCACCTCTCGGGTCTTGATGAGACCCTCACGCTGGAGAGCTGCCACCATTCCCGCGTTTGTCTTGGACGAACAGCACCACGCCATGTTCTCCAGTGAACACTTTAGGCGGGTGAGATTTTTTTTTTAAAGCAATTTATTTGGCAGTACGCAGCTACACAAAGGTACCGCCAATGGGGAAAAAAAAAGATCCACTGAGACTACGTGATGTGGAAACGGTGGCAAAACAACGAGAGGTATCTATCTGTCCAGCTACGGAAGCAAAGGATGCGTACTCGTGTTCACTTTCGGTGTCAGTGAGTCGTTGCTGGCAGGAATCAGATGAGGGGGGGGGGATAAGGTATCCTCGATACTCAAGTTAGGAGACAGGATTTGAAGATAGAGGACTACGGACAGTTGTGTGGCCGCATTGAAGTTGTGTCGCTGAACACAAATCATAGGGCGTGTCCCATTGAACCATTCAGAAAACACACTCAGACTCAAAACAAATGTGCGTGGAGAACCGGAGAAAATAGAAGAAGAAAGAGGGTTAAGCAACATCTGAGAAACTTAGATTAATGGGGATGTACAGGCCGTGAGGCTATCATTCATAACTCGTAGCAGTGCGCGGATTGCTGACTTACGTGTTTGCACTACTGCGTAAGGCGACAGCGACAGCATGCCTCTGTCTGCACCTTACACTCATTTGTGATGTTCACAGGACTATTTCTCACGACACTAAGAGGACTACATGTCATTCAAAGGCCGCTACACTTTCCCCCCAACTCGCCACGAGTCGGCTGCTCGCCGTCCTGATCCTTCACGACACGCGAAGACACCAAGCTGTCAGATTTTCGTACACGCTGTTGCAGAAGCTCCCTCCCCCATCTGTGTGACACACAATCACTCTCACACACACAAAGGGTCGTAAACAACGTATATTTCGACCAGAGCCGCAACGAAGGGGATACAACTCAACGATAGACCAACGATGCTCCTGGTGAGGGGGACTCCCTATTCAGAAGCTCAGGTAAAAGGCAAGTTTTCTTCCCTATTGTGCCATGCGCTTTAGTTGAGGAGCGCCGGTTAAGTGCTCCAGATTGGCATATGTACTGGGGTCCAGAAACATCTTCAAGTGAGAGGCCCATGATGACGCGCTTACTGCAGCCTCAGTCATCGATCGTGCTGAAGGGCGCATTGGCGGCGCCACCATTGATATGTGAGCGGCAATACCGCTGCTGCTACTAATTGGTTTCCCTAGTGATCCTGTATCGATGGGATTCGGGACGGGAAGAGGTCGATATACAGCACTTTCCTGGTTTGCGGGGCCGTTGATGCAAGCGCTAGAGCCTTTCTGCTCGACGCACCGTTCCGTGTCTTCTCGTAGTTTCCGAAGTGCAAGTCGCACAGTCATCAGCTCCGTGGCAAGGTAACGTATGTTATCGAGTGTGGCAGTAGAGTGCGCGAGAACATCTGCATCCCAAGCGACTTTCTCTCCGTCGGTAAAGATTGACGGCGATGTAATCTGGCACACCTTTTCGTCAACAGTGATCGGATGGGGCATATGACTCGGGGCGCAAGAGTTCGCAATCACACGAGCGTCGTCACTATCCAAAGGGCTACTGCTGTGTTGCGTAGAATCGAGTTCCGCGGTCCTCTCGAGTTCCATTTTTCTGAGACGTGATGCCCAATCGAAAGGGGCCTCACGGGCGTCAGGCGCTGATGTGTTCGCCAATGGCGCAGCGGATTTCTCCAACTGCATGAGAACCTCCTCGAAATGCTGCACGAAGAAGACCATTGCCTCGAAGGTGGACATACATTCAAGCTGCTTCCATGCCTGATGCTTCTTACGCTCTGTCACCTTCCACATGGGCGGGGCCGAAGTCGTGCATTGGCCGTGATCAGCTTGCTGGCGCAGTGCATAAAACATCAGTTTTTGCATATCCGTGAGCAGTGTTGTCGCCTCCAAGTCACCAACGTAATAGTCGAAGTATTTCACAACTTCGTGGTATTTGTGGGGAAATGCCAGATTCATTCCTCTTCGAGAGAAAGAGAGAGAGAAAGGATCGGGGGTAAGGGGCGACCAGAACAGGCGTGCATTCGGGCCAGCCGCTTCTCCGTGCCGTCCAAGTGCCGAAAATCCCCGTCAAGTGAGCAAAAACAGGGAGTTACGAGATAATCTAGTGGGTTTAGGAACGGGTGGCCGAGAGAGGTGACAAAATATAGCACTCCCGCACGCTAAAGCATTGCATTGCGACACCACAGACAAGACGACACTCGTGCGTAGGGTGTGAGATATGAATTGGCGAAGAAATAATTCTCTACCGTGCCGAATGGGAAGGCGAGCGGCGTTGCGAGGACCGGAGGAGGAGGGGGAGAGAGAGAGGTCCAGCAAGTGAAGCTAGTTTGATCATACAAGACCGGCTGATGTGCCATAACACAGCGCGGAAACGATGCAGAGCTCATGGAGAATGCTACCATCTTTTTCCTATTCTCATCGGTATTTTCTTTCTCGTTTAAAAAAAAAAGAGAAGCAAACCGCCTGTTTCCGAAACATTCGGCCGCAACGTCGCATCAGCGCAGCAGAGTCCACGCATGTATATATTTACGTATCCCTTGTGTGTGCTACCACGGTGCACAGCGCGAAAATATGAGGACACCTTTAGTGCATATCGATTTGTTATTTTCTAGTGTACGCGAGTAGGAGGGGGGAACACATGATGGGTTAGTGTGCCACACGTAGCACAATCATGTTCAATGAGATTTGCAAGCACAAAGGCCTCGACAAGAAACAAACATTAAGGCGCATAATCTGCTCAGAACCCGGGGAGCTCGAATAAACAACCTCTCCGCACCAGGCGCATGTGCACACTGGGTCTTTCCCTCTCCACGGTGGATCGTTGCCACGCGCCTCAGCCGCTTTTCGATCCGCTGAAAGAGAAATTGGCAAAGAAAGTGTGTACTGCAGGGGCGGCGCAGCGATACCTACACGTCACGGGTTCAGTTCGGAGTGAGGAAGAGGAACAGCGATGGGGCTGTTGCACGAACGCTGATACCAGTCATTCAAAAATTCTTTTTTTTATTAGTCTTGCATTGGTAGCTCGCAGACTTTGCACACACAGACAGTGATTGCAGACCCTCTTTAGAAGGCGTACATGACAACTCAAAATTAGCAAGGAAAAAGAACAGTCAGACGCGCGTACACACACGTGAGCAACAACAAACGCAAATATTCGCCCACATCAACAACAACACCATCAGGAGGACTGCACATAGTACATGAAGGAAGAGGAGAAAGATGGGGCTCAAAAACAAACCACTAAAAAGCAAAATACACACCAAAGCAACCCAGACGAGTAGGAGAAGAAAAAGCGGCTCCCCCCTTCCCCCTCCAAAAAAAATGGGAAAAATATATGCTCGCTACAAAGCAGATGCTCGCCTGGGTGTATAACCATGTCAAGTATTCGTTTTAAGGGCACACAGCTCACGTGCACGACATTTTGAGTTGATGCACTCTTTTTTTCTTCCCCCTTGAAGTGTTTTACCACCGTTCGAGTTGCGTGTGAGACCAGAGGGGATTACAGTAGAAAAACACTGTTGTGAATAAGGAATATTTGCAGGTAGCAGAAACAAAGTGTAAGCCACACTAGTCGAATAGAAGAGCCCCCCCCCCTTTCCAGATCATTGGCTGCACCTAAAATGCGGGTGAAAGGCGAGGCTGCAGCGCAGAAGTGTGCGGTAGCACCGCGACTAAATCCCACTATGACTATCGATAGGAAAGCCTTTCCCTTTTCAGGTTTCTATCCACACATCTACTTTATCTGGCCTTCGTGCAGTGTAGACGTCAAGGCGGGGCGACTCTTCTCCGGCTCAATCTTCTTGATGTCCAGGTAGGGGGCCCGATTGTGGAGGGTTGTGGGAGCACTCGGACGGAAGCGCCATTGTGTCACAGGTGCAAGACACTGGCTAGGTGCGCCGGCGACTTCTTCCATCTCACCGCGTCAGTAGGGTCCTTAAGGAAACGCGGTGTGGATGCCTGTATAATAGAGTTTGACAATATGTGCAAATATATATGTAAGTATATATATATTTTTTTTCAGGTCTTCAGGTACCTCAACAGCGGTGCGTGGCAAACTATAGTGCGTGGGAAAGATGGAAAACTACGCAAGGGTCTGGCGCCAGCGTTGATGCTTTGTTCGTGAGGAGGAGGAGGGCACGAAGGGCGTGCACCTCTCTTGCCCCCTTGAAAAAAAAAAACATGATATCTTATGTCGCCCGGTGAATCAGTCAGCACGAACTGCGGCACACACACACGCACACACACACACACACACACACAGAGAACGACAGACAACTGAAGTTTCTCTGCCACTCACCACAATCACACACTGGGGCACATTCTTAGTCACACGCAGTGATCACTTTCTCAGGGCAACATGGCCTACAGAGAAAATGAGGGAGAGTCTCACGCCTGAGGGAGGGGGAGAGGGGAGCCAGAAAATCAGAGGTGGAACACAAAATGTCCACACACACACAAAAATGAGCATCCGAGGTATAGAGGAAAGAGAGGCATAACGTTTTTTTTTCCCCTCTCAGCGTAGGAGGCAGATGATCAGTATCGGTGGTGGCGTTGGCGGATTTAGTCCTCCTCAGAGACGGAGGCGTGCCCTAGCCTGTGCTGGAGGAGCTATCGTAAAGCACCTCTCTTCTACACTTTACCAGAGCAGTGAAAGCCGCATAAATGCGCACAGACATGTTAACTACGCCTCCGTGTACCTACGCTGTGACATGTCCCTCATATTTCGTCTCGACGAACGGAGGAAGAGGGGAGAGAGCCGCTCCAAAAAAAAAAAATGTACGCGGTGTTTTCTGCTCCTCTGAGATTTTCTGAATGGAGGCCGTGGACATGAGCCGGAATACACATTTCTCTCTCTTTATGTATTTGAGGTTATCAGCTGAGAATCAGAGGGAGAAGATGAGAAGAGGCAGACCGAGGCGGAGGGGGGAGGGGAGGGGAGAGGAGGGGAAGGAGGCAGCGTGACTTAAAGGTGCGTGGCGCCAAAGGCGCACACACGCACACACTACCGGAGACCCTAGACACACTTCACTACTTACGGAAGACGAAATGAGTAGCGCTAAGGTGATACGAGGGAAAAGAAAAAGCTGAAAAAAAAAAAGCACTCAAACAAAAAAAAACAAGAACAGAGAAACACGGGCGGCACCGGATTTCTAAAAAAACAACAACAACAAATGAAGACTCCTTCGAAAAGATGTGCAGCTCACAGCCGCAGCGGTGGTGTGGAGGGCTGCACGTGCAAAGAAGACAACAATAGGTAGTGGATGCTACTGTGCTACGATGCGGTTCACGTACGCAGATTAGCACAAAAAGGTACGAATACAATTGCCTACTGCGCAATGAAGAACAGAAGAAGAGCAGGGGAGAAAGACGGTCTGACTTCCGGTTGCGGGGTGGGCGAAAAGATGGGAGTGTGAGGCTCGCATGTGCCCTCTTAATACGACCGGTGGTAAGACGTACTAGGCCCGTAACCACCACGGTGTGCGTGCGGTTGTGGTGGCCCGTAGTGTTGTTGATGAGGGGGCGGTGGCCCGCCGTAGTGATGAGGCTGTGCTAGGGGCGGCGGTCCGTATTGATTGTGCGTCGGTGGCAATCCGCCGGTATACTGATGCGACGTGACTGGCGTGCCGTGATGATGCAAATGTGGGGCGCCAAATGGCTTCGTGTTAGGGGAGTGGAAAAATGGCGGGCCCCCTCGCCCACGGCCCCGCCCCCGCCCACGGCCGCGGCCCCGACCCCGGCCCCGCGATAGGGGCACGAGGTCCGCGTACAGATCCACCTCCTCATCGGGGTCTGGCAGAGCTGAAATGACGAAAGCCTCCTTCCTCTCCATCTTCATTGGTGGTTGCTCGCTGGCAACATCGTCGTGCTCACGCGAGAGAGCAGCTTCTTCGACCACATCCGGCAGGGAGGACGGTGCGCGAGTCGCGGAGGGTCGCAGGGACGGCGTGGGTGCTGCACTAGCCTGGTTCGAGAGACCGCGGGATTCGGTTGGGTCAGTGGCTACAGTTGAGGTGCGCGCCTCACCTGTCTCAACGTTCGATGATGGTTCGGGTCTTGGGGCGGTGGTAGTCACAGGTTCGACATGGGCAGTGACTGCTGACGTTACCTCAGTGACTGTATCACGTTCATTCTTCAGCTCATCCCTCTTCTTCGCCATGCGAGCCTTGAAGGCACTGAAACTGAGCGTCGAAGCAGCGGTACTAGTGATGTTTGTGTCGCTGCTGCTGTGCAGCACCTGCACCGAGGTCTCAGTTTCGCGTGACAATGCTGCGCTGGCGTCCCCCTGCACCGAGGTTGTTCTGCTAGCCTCGAGAGCCTTAGCGACAGCTTCCATAACCTCAGGCTTCACATCTGTATGACTGCTTAGCAGGTTATGCAGGGCCGTCAGGGCGGCCTCCGTTACGCTCGCTGGTGTTGCGGGGAGAGCGACAACAGCGTCCGACGCCTCACGCGTAAGGGTTTTCATTTCCTCAACATCGATGTGGTTGTCTTCCTCGTATTTTTGAAGCACAGACTTCACGTGCTCACGCACCTCGCGTTTGTTTGACAAGGACATTAGAGAGAGAATCGAACAAAGGAGGGGGGGCGGGTGGATAGAATGGCGCTTGAACAAACTGATGAGAGCCCCCTTTTGCCGTACTGCACCAGCAATACGCTTTTGAATGCAACGACCGCCGTGTCCGCTGTACGAGAGGCGTCCGACCCGATATGAGGAAGATCTCTAGGGCCCGCACAGGACACGTGCGTATCCAAAATGATGAAAAGAGGGGAGAGGGGATACTCGAAACGGGGGAAAAAAAAGCAGCTGTATGTATGTGTTTGTATGTGTATGTACGGTTCAATAGCTGCAGTATTGCAGCCCAACTCTCGAAAAGGGAAAACGAAGGGGACAGAGCAGAGAAGCAAGTTGTGAGGGACATGTGGGAGTCGCTGATGGAGACCGTAGTTGGCAACTTTTTGGGAGAGGCACGGTGACGACTATGCTTCTCATCGTCTTTGTAGTGGTGAAGAACACAGGTCACGTTGCCCCGTCTTTGCTTTCACAGACCGCATTCAAGCCGCGGAACAACGAGCGAGAAAAAAAAGGAAAGTGGAGGGGAGGCGTTGATCGGCGCCGGTGCGAGCCATGTTGTACACGCACATCACTGCGATTGTTAGCCGTGACGGCTGCCCTGACTTTGAACCTGTGTTACCAAATTTATGCGTTGTGGTTTGGAGGAGTCGTGAGGGTGACTGTAAGAGGGTGGGAGGGGGGGGGGAGCAGTAGCGGAAGGGGGGGGGCGCGAAACAACATCGCTACTAGAAATGGTCATCAAAAAAAAAACTGGGGCTACTCGGTAATGAAAAATAGGAGGAGGAGGGAAATCAAGACGCTACCATAATCATACTCGTCCAAGCACATCTACACAGATACATATTTGCTAGCTACTTCTTTCAGATATTGCAAGATACCCTCGTCTAATGGCGCCACCCGCGTCAAGAAAAGCGGTCCGCAACTTGCCACGTCTTGATACGGTATTCCGCAACGGGGTTGGTCACAAATTCCTTCTCATACAACGCCTCACGAACCCGCTGCTGGTCGCGCTGTTGACGCAGTTCATCATGCGAGTAGAGCTGATTTCGTTGGAAGTCACGTTGAAAGTAGCGCTCACGAGCGACAAATTTGGTGAGGTTATTCCACAGCAGCATTGCACCGAAGCACGTCCAAAAGGACCAACGGATAGATGTCCCGGTTTTGTTCAAGAAGCGCGTGTAGAGGAAGTTCACAAAGCTGGCACCGAAGAGGCTCGTGACAAGCACAGGGGTACAGCGCGCGTTGGTGTTCATGACGGTGCGCAGGTTCCAGTGGGATTCTCCATCCGCGGGCTTAAACACGCGCTCCACAAGACCAGCGTTCGGCACCTCGTTGTTCTCCAAGAAAAAGTCAAACTGGCGAAAGTTGGGCTCGAAGCGGTTATCTACCATGACTGTCGGCACTGACCCGTGCCAGTTGAACGATGTGGGCCCATTGGCCTTGCCAATCATAAAATGGCCCTGAGCACCGTTGCCACCCGACATTGTGCCCTGAGAAAGAGGAAATAAAATAAATATATATATATGTATATAAGCACAGAAAAGTCCACCCTGACTCGAAAAAAGGGGGAGAGATGATTGATGCAGCTACTTTCTTGGCTTTCCTGTCTCGTGGCTGTAGACAGCGGAACAGTCACCAGGAGCCCAACGGGAGATCCTTCTCTACTGCTACCTATTGAAGTGTACGCGTGTTGAGTAAGAGCATTCGATGCGTGCCATGAAAAAAAAAAAATCAAAAAGAAACGCAAATTGTGTGTCCGTGCGTGTTTTTTCGAGAAGAGTGAGCCCCTACTTTACAAAAGCTCGAGGTAACAATCGGCACAGCTGATCTGCCAGTGCGGTGGCTAGACACTACGACAAACGAAAAAATATATATATATATATATAAGAAATGAAGACAAATGGAAAAGAACGAGAGAGATCCATACCGGTTGGAAAATCTGCGAAAAGAGGAATTCAACACACCTGTCTTCTCAACAGGTTAGTCTGACTGTGTGCGTGTGTGTGATGGAGGCAGGGTGGGGGTGGGGGGGATCGAGAAACACGCCTTCCCTTTTCCCAAGGGGGCTCAGTGACGCATCGATTTCACCACTCTTGAGGTTCACACCCTTCTTTTTTTTTTTTTGGGGGGGGGGGTTGGGCGAGGGGTGCCTCACTTCGCCACGTACCCTTTCACACTTGTGCGTGTGATTCGCTGATTTCTTCATTTTTCTGTATTTTTTCACTCTTCATTTGTTATCTCCCCCTTTTGTTTCCGTTGCCAAGCAGGGATGGCCGCGCCAAGGATCACGCAGGCGCGGTTTTGGTGTACATCAATAAAAGGAAAAAAAAGTGCCAAGCGGAAGGGGGGGGGAAGGGGCAAAGCCAGAGGGCAAGTCGAGAGCGCTCGCGTACGATTTGGGGATGAGGGAGGATACGGAGGATCAAAAGAAAACGAAATAGTTCAGTGGGATGAAACATCGCACCGAAAGCAGACGCATTTTGTTCTCTAGCAGTGTCTGCGCTGACATACGAACATACCTCCATTGTCGCAAAGTAGAAAAAAAGAAAATCGAAGAACAGCAACACACAGCACAGACACACCCTCAACACCGCAGCTATTACCTACACAGAAACACAGCGATGACGCTCTTCATTTTGGAGACTGTACTCTTAGTGTTTCAGTGAGACATTGTTCACGGCTTCTGTGATGAGGCGAGGTGTGGCGTACAGTTCGTAGTTGATGGAGCTGCCCATGTACTGTCGGATCAGCTCTTTTAGCTCTTGGTTTTGTGCTCGCATCGTATCCGTTTCACGGATAAGTTGCTTCCGCTGTTGTAGCTGTGAGAGGTACTGACTGAGACCGTCCTCCAGCGCCTCCCATACTTCAAGGTGGTCCTTTGGCACCGTCAAGGCCATGTTGCGCCAATATTCTTTCTCCGCCGTACGTCGCTTTTCCGCTTTGCTCACCTCATCGAGGTGTTTTTGCTCGGCTGTTAGCCCTTTCTTCGACGTCGCACCCATGTCTTCCTTGACACGGTGTCTCAGGTAAGCTTGCAAAGCGCTGAGTGCTTCCTGTGGGTTGATGAGGGCGACTGTCTCATCTTCATTTTCTACTAAAAAGTACTCCAACATGTCCTTCACGTCGCTTGTGCGGTTAAGCTCTAGTGTTGTTAAAATACCCTCTACATCGGCTTGCTCATCGGTGGTGCCTTCGATACCCCGGATGGCGTCTCGAACGTTGCTGTCAACTAAGAATCGCGCCTGCGACTTGAGAATACTAAAAAGCATCTGCGCTGCCTCGGACAATTCCACCTCTGGGGCCTCTTGGGGCTGCTCATCAGTCCCGCCCCTTTGTGCTTCCACCTCCATCTCCTCTCGAGGCCAGTAGTGCAACGCTGGCGGCTGCCAGGGCATCCGTAGGAGTTCCTCGTACACGAGGCGGTCTGCCTGCAAGCATTCCTGCGCTAGGGATTGGCATTTGTCGTGGTGCAGTTTCCACAGCTGCCGATACTTGACTTTATCTTTCTTCTCAAACTTTGCAAATTTGCTTTCAGTGTCTGTGTACTGCTGGTTCAGCCGGTGTAGTTGTTTCGTCAGCTCGTTGTTTGCGCGTTGGAAGCGCTTCTCTGCATCTTGGTAGCGTGCTAGCAGAGCCGCGAGCGTCTCCTGCAGCCGCGTAATCTTTTTCTTGTACTGCGCCTGTGCGCTACGGTTCTCTTTCACACGCTCGCGCAGCACCTGCAAGTTGTATGTGAGTCGCTCGCCGTTGAGGAGGTAGTCGGCCTTTGCCTTCTCGAGCTCCTCACGCAACGCATGCACGTCTGACTGGTGCCCACGTTTTACGTTGTTGAACTCTTCGTAGCTTGTTTCATATCGTTCTGCAAGTTGCCTTTGAGCCTCCGCTATTTTTTGCTCGCGGTGCTTACGGTACTCGGTCTCCTTCGTGCGGCGCGTCTTGACCAACTCCTTCACCTCCTCGGCGCACTTCTGCAAGTACGATTTTCGCTCTGCTTCATATGTCTTCTCGGTGTCCTGGAGTCTCATTGTGTATTGGTGGAGATAGTCCTCTGTGCTCGTGCGCATTGTCTCGACAATCTTGTTGATGCTTTCCTTGTTCTGCTTGAGCATGCTAACATACTCCTCCTCTCGACCATGCAACTGCTGACGCAGCTCCGAGATGAGTTTTTCCCTCACACCTATGAGCGCCTCACACTCCTTGCGCTGTTCCATGAGAGCTGTGTGGAGTTCGTGTGGGACCCCCATCCGGTAGAGTGCCTCGAACTGCAGCAGCAGCGCCCCATGTAGCGCTTCAGCGCCGCTGCTCTCTCGTAGTTGTTCGAATTTGTTCTGCACATCCTGCGCTTGCTGACGACGCCGAGACTCCGCTACCTCTGCAGAGACGAGAATGTGGGTGGCGGCTTCGATGTTTGCATTGTGCAGCATCGACATTTCGTAGCGTGTGTCCAACGTCTTCTGCTCGCCTGCCGAGCGAGAAGCTGTCTCGTTAGCCGATTCATTGCCTGCGTCTTTCGGGTGGTCGAACGCGGAGAGTTTATTTTGAATGCGCTTCCGCTGCGCCTCAATGCGCTCCTCTGGCGGCGGACTGGCGTCAGCCATCGCAGTGGGGTGATATAAAAAAAAAAAATTTAGGGGAAGGGGAGAGAAGCACGATGTTGCATAAAGCGACAACGAGAAGTTCCGCCTCCAGATTAGAGCGGTGAAGTCAGGGCTAATGTTTTTAATTTATTTCCGATGCACATGGCCGCGTGTGCATGTGTGTGTGTGTGTGTGCATGTGTAAGCATGTTTTCGTATCGGTGGGGGTGAGGAAACCGATGTAGACGCCGGGGGCGGAGAGAAATCCGATAACAAAAAAAAAGGAGGAGAGGGGGGTGGATAAAAGATGGGTAGGTAGAGAGAAGTCCTGGAGAAACCGCAGCGGTCGCTGATCTCTACATGGCGATGCCCGAGCTGGTAGGCAACATCAAAGAAGACTGCAATTTTTACTTCCTGATGCGACTCAACAGGAAGAGTACACTGAGGGTCAACGCAGGAGGAGAGGGTAAAGCTCATCACATTACCCTGTGACAGAGTGTGCAACCTGGAAAAAAAAAAAAGGCGGCGAGGGTGCGTTGCAATGTATATATATTTTTCCTGCTGCACTTTGGTCAGATGAGCGTGTGTCTGTAGATGCGCATGCACATCTGGGATCCTTTCGATCGTGTTGGACGCAATTGGTATAGACAACGGCGGACAAAAAAAAACAAGTAGGATCGTGTCAACCACAGGGCATGCACGGGAAAGATAGTAGTAGTAGTACTAGAAGTCCCAACAGAACGCTGACGTGGCGGACACCCCGCCCACAAACATTGGGGAGAGAGAGAGAATGGAAAGACACAACACGTGTCTGTATTTAAGTTCTCGCGCCTCCCCTCATACCTTTACCCCCGATATATACGAATATATATATATATATACGCAAAGAGGCTGGAACCTCACGCAGACTTTCTTCTCACCATTGCCGTGGTGATGATATGTGTCCCTGTGAAAAATACAAACACTGAGCCGCTTGTCCTCTTCTATGATAATTCGCCACTACCAGTCCACGATGCATCGAGTCGTGCAGAGCAAAGATGCACGTCCGTGACTGGAGGGCCACCTCCATACAGCGAGTCGACACAATAAGGAAAGACGAAGTCCTTCAACAGGCGACCTCAACGCAGCGAGAGGCGAGAAACGGGGAAAGGGACGAAGCCTATAGTTCCCATCGAAGAATGCGTCCACCAAAAGAAAAAAAATCACCAAAGAATCTCTATGTCGCAGCAAGGCGGGGGGGGGTGCGGAAAGGGTTTTGCAGATGATAGAGCTTCTCCTCTGAGTCACGCAGGCTACAGCAGGGCTTGCTACCTCCCCGGTTTTCTCCCTAACAGAACTGGAGAGCAGACGGCGTCTTCTTTTATTTTTGCCCGTACTGTGTCCTTCTGCCGGAACACATTCTATTTCCAGCATGGGTGTCCGTAGGGCCAGAGAGGGTAAAAGAAAGAAAAAAAGGAAACACATCTTCGCCACACTTGTCTGCTCTTCCCTCAGCAATAAAAGTAGGCTTGATAACAACCAGATAAAGGATGGCCCATCTACTTAGTAGAACCATGCGAGCGTGGGCTCCTGCGTCGGGTGGGGGGGGGAGGAGGAGGACTATGCTGGTCAGGCAGTTGGACTGTTAAGAAGGCTGATCAGAGTGCAGCCTGCATACCTCCAACGTAGACGTCTGCAGCTGTGTGAGTGGAAAACAGCCATTAGAATACAAAACGGGGAAATTCTGGTAACGAGGGACAAGACGGCCGGTCTGAGGGAAGGAGGTACAGTCGAAAAAAAAAAGGTTACAGGAAACTCTTCTGGAGGGGGAGGGAGAGTTTTTACCTTTGTTCCGCTTCTTTTCCTTCTCGGATCCCACACAACCCGAAGTTGCCAACTCCCACTTTTGTTTTTTTGCGTTTTCTTATCACACACTTTTCGCTGGAGGTCTACTAGTTTCCGCGTCCGCTTTCCTCCCTTCTTCTCCCTCTGCGCCCACAAAAGTTGCGCGTCGTTATCGAGACATTCTGTTGGTCGTTGCCGCGCGATCCCCGAAACGCATTCCACCCCCTCCTCCCCGTGCCCGACCTCGCAGAGTACACAGACTGTGAAGATGGTCGATAAGAGAGGAGGAGGGGAACAGAGACAACGACTCATCTCCTTTTTCATTTACCGCTCCTCTCTCAGTGATGGCCATACACAGTCACCTCAAATTGGATTCGGTGATGTCACTAGTTTCCTTTTTCTCACCGCGTCAAGAGAGGTGCGAGAGGGGACACACTCGAGGGAGTTCCTAAAGCAAGGGAGAGAAAGATCGAAGCCAGAACCAGAAATGTTTTCTTGTTCAATGGAGTTGTCTCTGCTGGCACCATCTTTTGGGGAAGGGGGGGGGTGCAGTTGTAACTGGATTCCGCCCTGTTCTTTTTTTTTTTTTGGTGAGGGGGGAATTGCGAGAAGTCACTATTCGTCGATAGAGGTCCCAGCACCAAAAAGCTGCACACCGCCTGTCCCGTCGCGCGAGCAGGAAAAGCCACCGCGCATGTCGAAGGTTGACCCGCTTTGCAGGGTTGAGTTAGTGTAAGGCGAGGCGGAGAGTCCCAGCTCACTGTGCTGATGGCTTTTTGCCGGCGTCTCATCCACGTAGTTCTTGGCGGGTGTGGCAACCTCGAAGACGCCGTAGACATACCTGGCCAGCTCCGTGTTGGGACAGCTGGCCAGGCAATGCTTTACCAGAGGCAGATGCGCATTGGCTTTCACTACCAGCGCGGCGTAAGGTACCAATTCTAGAGAGGGATAGCGGACGAGCTCCTCGATCATGCGCACCAACACATCGTCTCGTGGCGCAACCCGGAGAAGCAACCGACCAAGTGCGTTCAATGCCTGGGGTATCTGCAGATAGGCAGAAAGCGCGACTATTTTACTGGGCAAGTGCGCTTCCAATATTTGAAGTGCATCAGTTTTCGGGATCGTTGGCAGCGGCGGTGCCGACAGAGCGCCACGCGTGTCTTCCATGGCGCAGTGGTGGCAGTGACACCGAAAGTAGGCGTACTGGGGACGCTCCACGAGGTCGCCTCCAGTGGGCGGATGATAAGCTGAGCAATGCGAGCACAGCGGCACCAAGACTCCGCTGACGGCCACCCGATAGATGCAAGCCAGCTGATATGGGGTTGTTATCACCTTCGGTGCTGCATCGCCACTGTGGACAGAGTGTGCAGTGCAAGTGTGCCGCTGCGGCATCACCGCTTCACCGTCACCAGCCTCGGTGCTGCGCAGGCGGGGGTCATTGAACGCCATTTCATAAAAGCACTCCATCGCCTTCACGTAGACGGACGGACTTTGGGTGTCGGAAAGCATTCTGAGCAATCGATCTAAGAGAACAGCGCTGAGCATCGCGATATTGTGAGGACACTGCTTGGCTAAGTATTGCGTCACGCGGAAAACGGCTGCCTGAGATTCGGCCAGACACGCGTTAGCGGCGAGACCGCCCACGATCTCAAGGGCATCGAGGTTGAGGTAGTTCCGCTGTACGCGTAAAAGGTCAACCTCGGCCATGGTAGCTAGTCCTTCACAGAATACCTTGGACAAGTGATGCTTGTGGTCGCCACACAGCTGATCACGAATAGGCTGCAGTACATCGAGGTCCAGGCGCGTCTCGCGGATGCATTGCTGCAGCAAGCAGCTGCTCAGGTCTGTTGTGGTAAGAAAAAGACGACCGAGTCGCTGCCGCTCTATACTTTTGCTGGTGTGAACCATAATCACTGCTGGCGCACAGAGAACCGGTGGTTGCTCGGATGCCTCTTCTGGTAGCAACCGTTTAAGACGATCCATAGCGGCCAACGCGCGGGAGACGAGGTACGCAAGTGAAGAGGGCAGCCGCACCTTCCACGTGCAAGCGAGATGGTAGGCAGCGCAGAGGCAGCGCGCTAGTACATCTCCAAAAAGAAATGCCATGGTGCCATTGACGAGCTGGAAAACAAACTCACGTTCCTCCATGTCCATGCGCTCCACCAATTTCGTGAGAACAAAGTGTAGCAGGAAATGAACAAATTCAACCAGTGGCAGCGGATTTGGCGCAGTGCGGTAGTGAGTGTAATGAATCTCCAGCGTGGACAGGAGTGGGTACATCACGAGCGCACTCATGACAATACCATAGTCCTCGTTCTGATCAATTGTCTGCATGCATTCTTGAAGTAAGTCGTACAGGACATTGATGCTCACTGCGCCACTGGCAATGTCGCCGCCTAATTTACGGTTGTTGAGATGAACTTCGGCGAGTAGCTGCATGCTTGGGCTGGTATGGGGGTGTACACACACAACATGTGACCGGTTGATCCAGCCACCAGACGCAATACGGTAGTACTCCTTCGAAGGGTCAGACTCGTCTACAGTCGTACTCACCACCCTTAGAAGTCGCCCAGGGTAGAGCGGTGAGAGGCGGTAGCTCGTATCTCGAGGGCGAGTGTGCACTGCGGCACTGCTGTCGTCGTAGTTCAGCAATGGGTGACGAATGACAACCTGAGGTTGCGCCAGGAGCTCCTCCTGCACGGCGAAACACTTCTCACAGAGCAGAAACTCACATGGAGACTCCACACAACTAAACCAACGCACATTGGAGCCGTCTGATAAGGCCTTGCAGACAGAGCACTGTCGACCGGCCGGTGTTCCGGCAAGCAGATCAAAGCCGTGGCAAGGATGCGAGCCGTGGCGGTATGCCATCTTTGCGTATGAAGGGAGACGCTATAGGGAGAAAAAAAAGGTGCGCACACACAAACCCCACCACACGCACAAGCAGACGAGTGGAGATTATGGACGTCTATGTGACGTCAAGGGCAGGAGGTAATCAAATTTACACCAACAATTAACAAAAGGACACACTACAAAACAAAACAATTCCCAGTTTATTGAAAGTGTAAGAAAGAGGAAGGGCCAATCGCTGTCGCCGTGTGTGTACGCGTCTGTGTAGATGTGCGAGGGTGGAGACAATATCAGATGTCTTGCCCGTGCTTACAGACTTGACGCGCGTCCTTCGCTGCCCTTGGCACTCTACAGAACGTCCGTTTGCTTTCCTATTGGTGTGCGTGTGTAGAAGGACACGCGCAGAAATCCAGAAAAAACAGATTGCGAGCCTGCCTAGTAAGGAAAAAAAAAACACACAAAACGGGGAGAGGGGGAAAGGAAAAGATAGGGAGGAGGAGCGGGGGCGGCACCCGTTGGGACCCAAATAGAACACAGAAATAAAAACCAACACACTAAATATATAAAAAAAAAAAAGTGAGAGGAATGAGTTTTTTTTTCTTTCTGTGAGGACTGATTTGGGCTAGATATATGTTTCTTGACGGTCGTGTTCTATGGATATTGATTTTTTTAAAAAGCGAGCGAATCGAAAAAGTTTTCTTGTCGCCGAACTTTATGCTCGTTCTCTGTGGAATCGGAAAAAAAAAGCCCACACAAAGAAGGAGGCAACGCCGATAAAGGGGGTGAGAGTGCACCGATGCCTACAAACGCCACAGACTCTCGAAGCGGGAAAGAGGAAGACAAGCGACACACAGTGCGAAGAGAGGTAAATTAATGGAAAAAAAAGAACGCTGACCTCTTCTGTCGTGGATGCACTCGTCGTTACGTTGATTTCAGCCTGCAGTAACTTTGAGCGTCGCGCCCCTGCCCTCACGTATACTTCTGTAGTCTTTCTCTGATACGCACGATGTGCAGCCTTAGAGCTCCCTTCTTTCCTCTGCGAGCTGCTGACGCAAGGTTCGTGTGTCAAAAGGTTGATCTATAAGAGAAACAGAAACAGATTCTGGAGATGGGTGTGATCCTGTGTTGAGGTCTGGGGCGACGCGGGGGGGGGGGGGGAGGGGAGCGTCGTTGAGGTGAATCCGAAGGACAAAATGCAACGCACCAAAATAAGAACAGACACTCAGTAGGAAAGACACACAACGCCGAAAATACTAACAGAACACAGCTACTTGGTTGCTCGTGTTGATCGCGGGAGGACAGCTGAGAGTCGTACAGGAGCCTCTCCGTTAATTTTTCGAGGAGGATTCGCGTGTGTTCGTCAGTTCCGGTTTCCTTGTCTTTCAAGAATATAGTGTGTGTGCATGTGCGCGTAATGTCGACGGCGGCTGATGGAGGGCAAGCACAATTAATGTGTTGGGGAAAAAAAAGAAAAAAAAGACTGCCCTTTGCGGTAAAGAGAGAGGCGTACCAGCACCGCGGTGCCTGTGCCTTTGGGCGTCGGTACGGCTGACGATGCGCGTGGAAAGTGAAGAGAAACGCACAGAAAAAAAAAAGAAGTGAGGGGGTAGGGGGGGAAGGGGGAAAAGCTAAAAAGAGGGGGTAGGGGAGGGGGTTCTATCAGCTTGGATTCTTCTTTTGGTTATTATCAGATGTATGAGGTGAGTCGATTGTTTCTTTATGTGTGTCTCTGGTCGCTGGTCGCTGGTGCAGTCTGGGAGCAGTGGCAGCGGTGCCTTCGATCACCTCTGAAGTTCGCTTAGTCTTTTCGGTAGGTATCCCTCGTTCTGCGTGTGTGTGTTTGTGTGTGTGTGGTGTTCAGCCGGCGTCTCGACGGCGACAGATACCCACAGAGCAGATGCAAACACCACAGAGCGACCAATATGGTGCGCAGAGAAAAAGAAAACGACGAAAATTTCGGGACTAGAGTCACCGTGGAGGCCAAAGAGATGAAAAACGAGAAACAACTACGTACGGCCGGGGTTACTTGATACGACTCCCTGGGCAAACGGAGTCAGGGTGACCGGGAGTAGCAGCGCAACCCCAATGAAGAGCAATAAAGGGGGGAGGAAGAGAATGATGATGGTCATGGGGAAACAGGGAATGCGAGAGGTGTACACACAAGGTTGGCATGATTCCTCATTATACACCCTCTTTTTTTTTTTAATGTTTGAGGCCAAGAAGCTCACTTACAATGCAGCGAGTGGATGAGATGCTCATCTTATTCCAAGAGGCAGCCTACCCGTCACCTCCGCTCCTTATCACGCAAAAAGGTCAGTGCACCTGGCGCGTGTGTACGCACCCAGAAAGAGACAATGAAACGTGTCTGCATCTGCATTGCCGGCGCCCTATTGAGTCTCTATATAAGCATTATATATATATATATATATATTCTGTTGGGGATACTTTGATTTCACCCTCTTTCGCGTACTGTCAGAATGAGAGACAAAAAAAAACAGGGGTAACGCAGACATCAATGCGCGCCATTCGTGCATTACACTCCAGTGTGTGTGTGTGTGTGTGTGTGTGTGTGTGTATGTGTGTCTTCTCTGTACCTTACCGATGAACGAGACTCTCATGTGGCGGCTGCTGTGGCGCGTCTGATCACAGAGGGTGTGGAGGCGAGGTCCGTTCACCACTTTTATTTTGTGTGAGCACTGTAGCAAATAGTAGAAAACATTCACGCTACCACACAGGCTACCCTCTCCCTCCTCATCCCCCTCCCCTCCCCTCCCTTCTTCTCTGCCCTACTTTGCTACAGTAAAGAGTCGTACATCGTCTCGGTAAGTGACATCATCCTCACAGTGTTGTTGATTGAACCATATTTTTGTTTTTGTCGGTATGCCCCTGTAGCTCAGCAGTAACGAAGGGTGGGGAAAAAGGGGAGGGTCTGCGCCTAGAAGCCTTTCCACGAAGATCATTATATCACCGGGTGCCGGTGCAGCTGCAGCTCAGTGACTTGGTTGCTGACCAGCAGCGGTGACATCTACGCTGGCTGCATGAGTAATGTCGGAGAGCTGCTTCGCGCCTTCGTAGGTGAATCCAAACGAGCAGCCACCGACGATGCCGACCAACAGATTACCGCCCAAACCCTTCCACAGCGCACTCACACCCTCGTTTTTGATGACGCTCTTTACAATTTGCAAGAGGGGAAAGCGCACCCCTTCCACCCGCTTGCCCACCTGCAAGCGAAGCCGCAGCACGTATATTGGGTTCATGAAAACACCTATGACCATACTCGCTGCGGCGCCGACTCCGCCGTTCACAAGTGCGTTGTCAGTGCACGAGGTGCAGCAGCGCGGCAACCACTGCTGTACAGGCTGCGGCACCACAGCAGATAACTGTGCCCCTATTGCTGGGGCTGCACCGTATACGCGGCGCTTAAACGACTCATACACAAACCACCATGCTCCGGTGAGCGGTGCAACTACGAGCGTCAGCACGGTCCCACGAAATAGACAGCTTACCCCTTGCTCGCGCACCAACGTCATGGTTGTACGGAAGGCGGACATGTAGTTGTGTTCACTAGAGTAGGAGCTGCCAGCAACCATCTGCACTTGCGAAACGACTGCAAAGGGGTTGAAGATGGGCGTTGATCCCAGATCAGCCAGAAATCCCGCACCAAAGCTGCGCCACTCCCGTTCTTGTAGCGGCAACTTCTCTTTCCAATACTCAACGAGAAAATAGTAAACAAGCTCACTCAGAACGGTGCCCGAGATGGCTGCTCCTGCTCCGCGATAGAGGCCCCGAATGCCGTGAGACTGCCGCACCTCCTGAAGTACCTCGGTTGCCGACACACGAGTTGTGCAGCACTGCTGACGAGCAATGACCAGGAAGATAGGCTGCCCGAGGAAGCTGTAGGTGAGGGAGGTGAGCCCGAAGGTCATCATGAGTTTCCCTGGGTCAACATCTGACCAAGAGCGCGTCACTGCAGAGGCGATAGGTGGTGGCGGCAACTCGATTGTATTGTGCAGGCGCGGTGCCGCACTTATCTCCAGGAGTATATTCCTGGACGTGGATGGCGGGGTGATGTCTGAGGAGTTGACATTTGAAGAACTCATCGAGAGTCGACAGTAGATGAGCTATCGGGAGATGCAGAGGAAAAAAAAAGAATGTGTGAGAAGAAATTGGCGTACAAACATTGAAAACACAACCAGGACTTCCGACGGCGTCACTATAACACCGAACAGCGCTGCTCACCCCCGCCCCCCGACCACACACACACACACACACACACACACACACACGAAAAAGGAAACAAAGAAAAAGATAACGTGATGGTGGGAGGAGCAGGAGGATACAGAAGCGACGTCGCCCGGATATGCTCCCTTTTTTTTTTTGCCACAACGCCTCAATTCACCGAGCAACGAAACTAAGATCGAAGGCGAAAGGGATTGTGAGGCAGTACAAAACGAAGAATGGGAAAAGCAGAGACGCCACAACGCAACAGACGCCGCACAAGTCGGAAGAGGGAGGAGGGAGCAGGAGAAGGGGTGGCGCACCGGTTAACGCGATCTCGCAGTCTCCCCCAGTCTTTGGGTATGTAGTCACTAAAGGGGCTGCTATGTGTACGCGTCCGCGTCACAAAGGTCGAGAATCACACAAAAATTTGATATGCTGCGATAGAAAGCGAGGTGGCCGTAGGTGAAGAAAAAAGACCTTGCGACAACTAAACATGCGAAATCAGCGTCAGGTGTAGTCGCGCGAGATAACAAAAATGGACGGAGATGCGCTTGTGAGATGATTTCGGGGAGAGAAACAACAAAGAAGTCGACACCGACACGCGGCGAAATCCCAAGCCTAAGACGTCGTGTATTGTCTAGGCTTTCTTCCCTTCCTCTTTTTGTATTGCGTATGACGCTGATGAGCCGACAAAGGGGAAATGTGCGATGTTCTCTCTCCCTCCGCGTGTTTGTAGACGTGTCTGTGGAGATAGCTTGCCCTCGACTTCGTTCCACGTTCCAGAGATATGCGCTGCGTGCGAAACACCACCTCTCCTCATACTCGGTGGCGCACACCGGAAACTTCGCTGCCTCCGCAGAAGACCTCTGCACAAGGATGAAGGATTTGCAGAACGAAGGCAGAGATGCTCACTTGACTTCACACATTACAGAAACAAGGGGCTGTCGAGTAGCGCAGAGACCGGGTAATAGAGAAGGCGGTTTAGTGGCAGGGGAATGCGATGCGGCCCAAGCAGCAAGAGTCTCAGAGATGCAGGTGGAGAACGGAAAAAAAAAACCAGCAGTGGAAATGGATGAGCGGCTGTGAGCTGTGTCATTCACTCTTTTCCTTCTTTCTCAGCTGTTTCCTTTCGGGGGAAAAAAAACAATAAACAGTCAAGGACAACAGCACGACACAAACGAAAATGTGGAAGTGCGTATAGATGTGTGAAAACGTGATAGGTATCCCCTGGGGTGGGCGGGCCAGGGGAGGGGGATTGCGAAAAACCGTACTGCTGTCGTAGTGAACACTCGAGGGAACACGTACATCCACCGGCTGATTTACTTGGGTCAGCGTCGGCACCGAAGTGCAGTGGTATGATGTCGCATAGAAGTCAATCGAGTCAGAAAGCAGCGAGGGGGAGCAGCAAGATGAGATGCACGGGAAGACAATGACCCCACGCCGCCGACAGGAGGGGTGAGGGCAGAGAGAGGATGGGGACGGTGGCGCTCGGCAACAGCGACGGAATGCTGTTACCATGCAGTGCCTCAAGGAGCAACACTCTAGAGGGGAACGGATATGGGGGTTATTTGGCGCTCTTTTTTCGCCCACATGCCGCCGCCGTCGGAAACAGTCGCCAGCAACCGTGCGTGATCCCAGCTTTCGCTCCTACCAGAGCGAAGAGCAAGCCCAAGCTCGCGAGAGTCGGCAGTTTTTTTTTTTTGGTGGTTTTTTGTCCTCACTTCCTTTTTTTTCTTTTCGTCTTTTCTCTCTCACACCCCATATTGATCTCGTCCAGCGCTATGTAGATGATACCAGGGCACACCTGTGCTCCCTATCCGTGTCGAGAGCTGAAGCTGCTGTCTCTGCAGAGTGGAGACGCAAACAAAAAGAGGTGAGCGGGGCGGCTACAGGACAATGATATCGGCGGTGACATCGGGGCCACTGCTAAAGAGCTCCCAGCCAAACCGATGGTAGTAGTGGGCGAGCGCACCTCCCGCAGAAAGCAACCAGACCAGGAGAATAAGAAGTCCCTGTGTCACCGGGGAAATGGGGCCAATATACACAAAATATGACATCAAGCACGTCACCACCGCCACCGCCATCGCTGATCGGATGACCTCCTCTACAGCTTCGGCTGTGGCAACGTGTCGACGCCATGACAAGACACAGAGGCTGAGAAACAAAACAGTGGCAATGACGTACACCACAACTAATCTCAGAAGCCCTGACGTCATAGCCGTCACCTTCAGAGTCCACATCAACAGCTCACAGAGAAGGCCGTCGATACGAGGCTCCAGCGAGTAGTACACCACAGCCTGGCCACCAAGCAGCCGGATGGATGCGATGCAGGCATCGACGCAGAGAAACGACATGGCGATCAGAAGCCACGCAACGAGACTTCCAATCCAGTGGGTACCGCTGCCGCAGACGCGCGAATGCACGGTTTCAGTCTTACTCGCAGGTGCTGCATCGCATGGCAGGAGACGGCTGGCACAGAAGAGCACCATCAGCAGCAGTGACGAGGGCAACCAGGAGCTCCACTGAAACCATAGTCGAAGGCGGTCTCCGTGTGATTCCACATAAAAAGGATTGAAGCGCTTCGCGGGCAGATAAAGCAGTCCGAAAAGAAGCCCCACCAGCCCCACAGAGATCAAAATACCTATACAGATGAGAAAGAAGGTGCCACCCAGTGTTTCAGGAAGATTGAACATTGCGAAGGCGTATGACCTCCCCGTCGCCGTTGTGTGTGTGAAAATGTAGAGGTATAGCAGAAGCCCGATTGCGACAACTGCCAGCGTCTGCACTACGACCCACGACAGAAACGTGTTGGGAATGAGTCGCGTGACAGTGGCGGAGACGCGCTCGAAGCGATAGTGACCCACTTCAATGAGCATAAAAGGAGCAACACGCCTAAGCAGGTTGGCCAGGAGCACAAAAAATACCACAAAAGCGAGCGTCATGTTGACAGTGGGCGGGTAGAGATGACTGGCATTGATCATAACGACTACGTACATAAAAAATGCGATGACCTCCAGCACCACCGGCGCCACAGTCTGCACGCTGTGAAAGACCTCTGCTGACACGGCAGCAATCACCGGTGTGTCATGGGGAACACTGTCGAAGGTTACCATGACTGCTATATGTGTTTGCAGGTCTGCGTATAGCCCACGTGGGGTGATTCAGCGCAGGAGGGGGGGGAGGATACCCCAAGTGCACTTGCCGAAGAGCTAGAAACCTTCAAGACGAACGCCAGAGAAAAAAATCACCCGACGATTTTTTTGAAGACTCTCCGGAAGTGTGTGGGGTGTCCGTGTTTAGTTACGGCTGTCGAAGTGCCTCAACCCACAACATGATGTGGATCACTTTTGGATGACATTATTGCCGAACGAAGCGAAGTAGAGAGAAAATGGGAAGGAGAAGGATACGAGGCAATGAAGAGAGGAAACTCTGGAAGGACACACACACACACACACAGCGACCGTGGATCGTGGTCAGTCGAGCCCCAAGTGACCAGAGATACAAATACGTAGATGTGAGGACGGTGAAGTGTACACCCATGTCAACGCCCTCCGTCAACTGCAACCAAACACCGACAGCCTCGTGGCTTTCCTAGATGACAGTTCTTCTCTTTCCGTTACAGCGAGTCTTTTCCACGCCCACCGCCTTGTTGCCTTTTAGCCGTCAATTCCGCATTTACCTGGAACACGGAGCACAGGAAGGATACTCCACCAGCCACAGAGTCGCTCGAGGTGATCCGATGACTCAGCCGTTACCGGTGGCATGCGCGAATGGCAGAAAAATCTAAAAAGTCCCGAACGCACCAGCGACACCGTACGCCTGCACAAATAACTTCAGAGGAACGTTACGGCAGCAAGATGAGTTCAGCTCCCTCCCTCCCTTCAGGATATAAAGGCGCACATGCTGGGACCTGTGGACTAATTGTCGGAAGAGAAAAAAAAAAGGCTGCACTCGAAACACGCCGCTTTTGCCGCCGTGGTCATAATCACCCTGCTTCACCCATGTTGTCACCGAAATTTGTGTACAGATGTATTTCCATTCCATTTTTTTTTCTCATCGCCACACATAGGTGCCTAGGTGGGTTACCTCACGAACCAGAAGTCCTGCCTCACGCAGCCGTTTGAATACTGCCGGGGCGCTGCGCTGGTATTGCACAGGGAGTTCCATAATGTAATAGTGGATGTCCTTGCCTGGGAGCGCTTGCACTAGGCTTACGATGGCACTCTCCAAATCGCAAGAAATCTGCGGAGCAGCAGACACAGATGTATCGGCGGGCATCTCAGGGGCTGTCGGTGCCCTGGGTGGGGCGTGCCGGAGAAGTGACAAGTCCTCATCGTCTGCGTTGTGAGGTCGCACTTCATGTCTTTTGGGATTGGAAAACAGCGGATACCAGCGCGGGGCGGCATCTTTTCCATCGGCGCGGTCAATATCGATCTTGCCATTGCGCTTCAAAACGCCCCAGAGAAGGTGGTTCAGGTGCATTACGTTGTCACCGCCAAAGTATCGATTGGCGTAATAGGCACTTGTCATCCCCGGGTCTCTGCGGATGGTTTGAAGAAGACTACCAGGAGTTAACGGACGATCGACACCCACAAGTCGCGCGGCGCTTCGCCTCATGATGAAAAACCACACAATGAAGGACTAAAGATTGCGACAGGAAAGAATGGGCTCGCACCACCGTGAGGGGGGGGGGCGGTGGGGAAGCACCCGACCTCAAAAGGCAGCGAGAAGAGCTTTTCCAGACCGATAAGCGTGGGGATGCAGCGTACACAAAGGAGAGGGGCAAGCACACACACGCACACACTGGAAAAAAGGTGTCCACGGGGCTCTTGCAGTATACGGTGTTTCAGAAAAAGATGATTGTATGAGAGACTTGACAGAATGGGTATGCGGCTGCAATTCACACGAACACGCATTCGAAAGGTGTAAGACTCAAATTTGGTAGTCGGCTGTGTTGCTTCCTGAGATACCTGTACCTATATATATATATATATATATAAGCGTGAAACATGAACCCGATATTTCTATGGCTCTTGGAGGCACTAACAAGAGCGTACCGCGTGTAGCGCCACCTGCACCACCCCTCCCATCGGTGTAAAGGAAACAGACAAACACAGGCGAAAATTTGCATCCCCCCCACACACACACACTAGTGCCGCCACCAACACCTTCCAAGCAGGCTAGCATAATACTATGAAAACGCTTTGTTTTTTTTTTGTAAATTTTCCTTGTATAGAAATGTGAGACTGTTTCTCCGCGTGCACGTGCTTGTTAGTGTGAGGATACGGTCAAATATATATAAATATATATATTTATATTCCAAGATCATCACACAAATGGGAAGAAACACTGATAGTCACTCGACACACACACACACACAAGAAAGTAACACATCAGATGCTGACTGGCAAACACCAAGAACGGCACGCGTAATGGATAAAACACCGGCGTAAAGAAAAAAAACATCGGCAAGCTGACAAACAGAGACAGGCACCCCGAGGAACAGGGAAAGGACGGCTACGAAACAAACCACACTGGAGAGTCGCGCTTCCAGAGGTCGCCGTGAAAAAGAAAGAATAAAAAAGGAGATGAAAGCACATTTCCATAACTGCGCGCCGACAAAGTAGCTCACGCGTTCTGACAAAAAACATAGGTGTACCGTAGATGGGAGGAAGTTGATGAGGTAGGGAAGGTCTAATGCGCAGAGGAAAGAGCCAGGAGGTTTCTGTCAAAACGGGGCGGGGGGAGACTGAAACTCCTTTGATACAACGCAAGAGAATTCTAAAAAAAAAAAAAGACCTCGCAGAGATGCTCTCACATTCTCTCCATCAGTGTGTATTTGTTTGTAGAGCCGTTCCCGTTCAATGGAAGATGCCTCGGGAACACCTACACAACGCCAACGCAACTCAAGACGGCATGCAGGGAAGCCAGCAGATTGCGAGTTGGTCTTCCCAGACCCGAAACTCAACTCAGGGCCTCACCAAGACCAACAGAAATAAATTCACAAAAAATAGTCCAATACGCGACTTTCTATATGAAAAAAAAAAAGAGGATTCCTGGTAAGTTCGCAAAAAAAAAAATCACACATGTGAAAGGAGGGGGGAGTCCACGCACTCCCCCCACAAAAAAAAACACCAAAACAGAAATTGATACACTGACGGACCAATTCTGTTGCCATCAAGCACGGCCAAGATAAAAAAAAAAGAGAAATTGAAGTACGCGGAAATGAGTCGGCAATGGTGCGTCGTTGGAGGAGGGTCGAGTACTCATCTCCACGGTCGCTCTTTCTGTACGCCTTTGAGAGACCTTATCAGCGACGACCAGGGCCGGATCGCTTAATCTGCTCTGTTACTAAATCCAGCCGTGCACGGATCGCGCTGTAGCGGTACTGCGCCTGTTCACGAACTACCTCAGGGGTGGAAACGCGAAACGGCAACACCAGCACACTGACCAGCTTGTACTCTAGATTCTCTACAAACTCCAAGTTGGCGGTTCCGTCGTCGCCGAGGAGGAGCGCCGCAATGAAACGCCCGGGCTCTCGGATGCACCGGTTAAACATCTTCAGTAGCGTCATCAAGAACTCCGAAAATTCACACACGAGATTTTGATCCTCGCGGAGTCGAAGAAACCCCTGATCATTGATGATGCAGGTGTAGTGGAAAAATATATCCGATTCAGAGGTCACCTCCACACGAAGACTAGAGAGGTTGCGCTCCTCTCCATTGGTGAGCACTTTGATCTTCATCGGCTCCAGCGAGCCGGCAGAAGACTGCCCACCTCGCATGGTGCGCAGTTCACATGGCACCTCGCGGTCGTAGACAAGGCGCGAGCCATCGGCTAACGAGGGATCCGCCTGCTGAATGGCTATGAAGTCCTGCTCCAACTGTGATAATAGATCCGGCATAAGTGTAGCGCGTACCGCAGTTGCCTGTGTGTTGTTGGTCAGTTCTGCCTGACGAGGCGTCTCAAACAAAGCAGCTGGAATGTGTCGGCTGGGGAGGCGGCGAGCCAGAGTCGTTATAAGCTGCCCAAGTGCCGCTACGGGATGTCGCCTCGAGTCGGCGTTGCTCACCGTCTGGTTGGGGTTATGCACAGATGATAGAGATGGGGGGAAAAGTGATATGGAGTACTGAGTGGGAAGTAGCGCCTTCAATGAGCGATGAGCTGTGGTTGGGTGCGTGCCCACTGGAGAGGTGATGATGGCTATGCGGAAAAAGAAGAGTGGAAACTTCAGTGTTGGCAACGGGCGCGGTGCTGACGATGAGACCATTCATGCACTCGGTAGTCAAGTAAGCATACAGGCAGCATCAGAAGGGGGTGGAGCGTACAAGTTGACATCAAGAGTCATGGTGCGTGAGAAGGGAGGGTAACCCTTCACCAGCGCATAACATCTCATGTGCTCTCGGAGAATCGCATTGAGCTACCTTTCCAGGATGTCTACAAACGTACGAATGTTGGTGTGCATATATATATATATACTTCTTATTGCCCCACCCCTCACTTATCACAGTGAAAGGTGAGCCTGCCACGAGCCGCACGGTGCTTCAAGTCCCGGTGCAGGTGTGATCGAGTTGCCTCGGATACGCCTGAACTTTTATGCACTTGGGCGAATCAGTCATTGTATCGGTTCATTTACCTCCTGCCTTAACTTTTGTGCGTGCGGTAGTGTGTGCTAGGGAGCCTGGCCGGAAAACTACACAAAAAAATATGTATTGTGTGAACAGTATCAATGAGGAGAATACGAGCTGGAAGACGCTCCATGTGAGTTTATCTTCTCATGATAATAGCTCATTTGGCATAGAGGCATCTTCTCTCCTATCGAGAACACGCTGCTGGCTGATACGTGGTGACAGAAGCGAGTCGTGCAGCTTCAGCCGCGAGGTTGTCTTGTTGCTCTTGGTTCAGAGGCGGTAGCCCTTCTGTACGGGAGGCTTATTGGTGAAGTAGACCTCTTCCACCATCTCACGCTGGCGTACGCAATCCACACAAACACCGCCGCCGTCCTTCTGCCGATCAGAGTTCCACTTGAACGTGTAGGCGATACCCCCCACAGCAAAGAGGAGCGTCATCGGGAGGAGGTAGTTGAGCTTCCGAGTCCATGTTTGTTTTTGAGACTCCATGGCCACCATGCGAGGCGATTTGGCTGCCATGCTCGCCGCACTCTTGATGCCAGATATATTCATAGCAACGTAGTTCACTGTGCTGTTGTTAGCGCAGAGGGATAAGAAGAAAAGGAGAAAGTCGGGGAGACGATATCCATCAACACAGCAACACAACGCGGACAGTGATTCCTGTTTGTCTCGAAAGGCTCCGAAAAGAAACAATCTCTTGGTTGCACCCCAAATTCTCAGTCTGTCACTCGGATACACACATTGATGGCACACGCGGAGGAAGAAAGTGAAGACGAAGACTCACCCACAACCACTCACACAGCCAAACAGACGAGTGTGTTCCGCTGCGTGATATAGCTGTTCCACGGGAGATTGCATATAATGGTCATTTGAAAACCGAAGGTTGCCGGAGAGGGAGGGGGGAAGAAGAGGAAAGGAGGTAATCGCAGAAATTGAGAAGATAAACTGCAGAGAATACTCCAGGTATGCGGGAGGGAGGGGAGGGGGGAGAAGCGGGTTGTGGAAACTCACACCGTGTCAAGCGAATAGGCGACAAGTATCACTAGAGAAGCAATGCCTCAAATCGACTATCATGCCATTCATATCCGAGGACGACGACGCTGCAGTGCCGCGTCATGGAAGGTGAATGCTTCCACTCGATAGATTTGAATACTCCCTATCAGAACATCCTGAAAAAAAAAAAGTGCTTCAGCATAACGCTTTTCCTCGCGCATTTTTTTTTCTCCAGATGCCCAATTCAAACATTTTCTCTTCGCACTTGAGGCATGATCTACGGTTCCCCCCCCCCCCGAGGAGGTGTGTCAGAGACGGTTAAGCGTCAAGATGAGACTATAGAAGAAAAAGGGCAACCCTACGTATGGGTGCCTGTATAGGCATGGACTTTTCTGCATCGCAAAGAGTCACTACATATATATGTATATATATATACTCACCGTACCTCTTGAGATGCAAGACATCTGTACGCCACTCCTCTCCAAGCGAAGTGTAGATCTATTGCCGGTGGATTGTCATCAGCTACAAGGAAGAAGTCCTACCAAGCAATAAAGAGAGCGGTTCATGCTGGGAGAGATGAGAGGGATGCCAATGCTCTGAATGACCGCGAGGGTCGGATTGAGACTAGACGCCATATTGTTTTTACACTTTCGCCGTCAAACGATTGGGTGAAGAGGTGCTTTTTTTAAAAGGGGAAATGGAGGGGGAAATGAAGGGGGGGGGTGGCCGCACTCTCATGTCTCTGCATGTCCATTCGGTATATATTGACGAAAAATAAAAAAAAATACACAAGCCATTATCCCATGCTCTACGACGTTACATTGTTACGATGAGCACATGGACAGGCACGCCGGTGGGGCAAAAAGGGGGAGCCGCAGTCGACCTCAATACTGCAGCACCTTTTTGCTTCTCCATCTCTGAGATATGTGCGGGGATGCATTCGCGTTGCTGCGCACTCATGTGTGCCATGCATAACTCCTCCGAAAAATGGAGTAGGTGTGCATATGTGACAACAGTGGCGGTTTTCCTGTACGCGCAGCCCAATCTCATCTGCAACCGTGCGTGGGAGTTGAGTGTGCAGATACACGCCCCCCCCTTTTTTTCTTCATCACCCGGCAATATTAAAATAAGAACACACACACTTTTGAACACACGCACAGCAGCACTACGCGTGCCCGCTTTTACGCACATCACAGGGAAGACAACTTGTATGTACGACTTGCAGGAAGATAGCATGTTGGAAGAGAGAGGGGGGGGAGAGTCCTTTTGATAGACGTGTGTGGTAGTGGGCGTCTGTGCTACGGAAGCGGCTGAGGGCTGGGGCAGATAAGGGTGAAGTCTGTGTGAGTATACGCTTCGGGCGATCGGTGTGCATCAGCCGAAGCTTCATTCCTCCACGCAGATCAAGCTGGGCTCGTAGTTTGCCGGCGCTTCGAAGCCGAGTAGGTTAATAAAGGTTGCCGTGACGTTGGCGAGGCCTGCCATGGGCAGGTCGGTGCGCATCGCAACACGGGGGTCGAGCCCTGCACCGCCAATAAAGACTGGAACCGGGGCGAGGGTATGGGAGGTGAGGGGAAGCAAGTTGCCTTTGTCGTCTTTCAACGGCTTTCCCTTTTTGTCGCGCTGCGCCATATCATCAGCATTTCCGTGGTCGGCTGTCACGATGAAAACACCATTGACGCTGTCAACCGCCTCCTTTAGCTTCGCCAGCGCTTGATCAACAGACTCGACCCCGATTATGGTGGCCTTGAGGTCGCCTGTATGGCCTACCATATCGCCGTTGGGGAAGTTGACGCGCACCACATCGTACTTTCCGCTTTTCAGAGCCTCAACGGCCACGTCGGTAATTTCAGTGGACTTCATCTTCGGCTTTTCGTTGAATTGTAGGCGGTCGCTCGGCACCTCGATGAAGGTCTCGTGGGCCTCATCCACCTTCCCGCTGCGGTTACCATTCCAGAAGTAGGTCACGTGGCCGAACTTCTGCGTCTCAGAGCAGGCGAAGATGTTGAGTCCGCTGCCGCACAGATATTCCTCACTCACACAGCTAAGCTTTGGCGGGGGCACGAGGAAGTTGTTCGGAATACCAAGGTCACCATCGTAGCGCATCATGCCAACGTAGCGAATCTTAGGCATACGCACGCGGTCGAATTTATCGAATTCCTGATCCTCGAAGGCGCGCGACATCTCAATCACACGATCGCCGCGAAAATTAAAGCATAATACCGAGTCGCCATCCTCGATGATACCTAACGGCTTATCCTGGTCATCCACCACGACGAAGGGCGGGTAGTACTGGTCCGTGACCTTAGCGTCCTCCTCGCGGAACGTTGTGATAGCCTCCTTGGCACTGCGGAAGTGGCGAGCGTCGCCGAGAACCTGCGCCCTCCAGCCGCGCTCGACGATGCTCCAGTCGGCGTCATAGCGGTCCATGGTCACGAACATCCGGCCGCCACCGCTAGCTATCTGAGCATCGCAGCCGCCCTGACGCACTTTGTTTAGCACCGCCTCCAGCTCCTCTGTGAAGCGGAAGGAAGAACCATCAGGCACATCACGGCCATCGTAAAGGACATGGAGACGAATCTTCTTGGCACCATCTTTGGCAGCCTGTTCGATGATAGGGTAGAGCTGGTTGTCACGCGAGTGCACGCCACCGTCGCTCAGCAGCCCAATAAAATGAAGCGTGCTGCCCTCTTTGGAAAAGCCACCCTGGAGATAGCGGTAGCCCTCGCTTGTGTAAATTTCGCCGGTTTTCAACGCATCATCGACCAGCGAGGCTCCCTGGAGGGCCACGCGTCCAGCACCGAGGGCATTATGGCCAACCTCGCTGTTGCCCATATCCGCATCGGTGGGAAGACCCACAGCGGTACCGTGCGCACGGATGGAGCGGAAGTAGCGGCTTTGCTGGCGCACCGAGTCCATGAAGGGAGTTGCAGCCATATGTACCGCATCGTATTCGTCCTCCGGACCGATGCCGATACCATCCATCACTACAAGCAGCAGCTTGCGGCGAGGGAGTTTGGAGTGTGGCTGCAAAATAAGATTCGACATCGCGAGGTGAAAGGGCAGACGTGTGCGGCTGAGATCCGCGAACAACAGATTTGTGTATGAAAATGCTGTGATGCGTATGTCGTGCGTGTGCGTATGCAAGTACGTGCCACAAAACCCACGATGAGGTGAAGAGGAGCGATAAAGAAAAGATTAAAGCAGGAACACGAAGCAGCTGGCTGCCACCTTTTTGTTGTTGTTTCGATTTGAAGGAAAATAACGGTCGGGGAAGGAGGCAGACATAGAAGAAAGATGTCGTTTGAAGGAAGGGCACGAGCGTAAAGAGGGGAGGGGAACAACGCATCCTGGTCAGTGTAAGGTGGACAACACCATAACCTTCCCTCCCTCCCCCTTATTTGGAAAAAAATACTTTTCCTGTACCAGAGACGTGTCGCTTAGTGGAGAGAATTTTACAGGTGAAAGGGCAGATGGGGACCGGGCCATGGCCTTCGTGGACTACCTCACGCGGTTGAAAGCAGCCAATGCCACAACGCTCGCATCGCCTGCCCCCCCGGGGGGGGGGGGCAGGGCTCCGGTGCGTGAGCACACAAACGCGCATTGTCCCTGAGACAAGAGTTCAAAATTGAGAGGGGTGGCAACTGTAGAAGCGCTGTCAAACACGACATATGCTCGAACGAGAAAAAAAACCCTGCGTGCTCGGCGATACGGAGCAGGAACGTTTGAGCTGCATCCGGGAACCTGACCATCGATTTTATTGCACTGCGCCAGGCAGTGAAACACTCTGGCACCATGACCGCCGACACCCGGTAGCGATGAATTGTCCCCGACATCCTCTTTACGTCGTAGGCGACTGTCGGTTGTGCATTGGGGTTGGCAAGGTGGGGAGGGGGTCAGAGGCGACATGGGGTTCGACGACACATCGAGCCCTTCACCCTTAGCACCCCCACCCCTCACGCTTTAACAGTTCATGCAATTAAGAGCAGAGCACCAGCAGTAGGGAAGGCGTTGGTCGCAAGCGGATTCATCACTACTAGACCTGTGAAAGTCTTCTCGGTGTGAGTCAGTCGCTCTCCTTCGCTTCTTCGTCCTCGCTCGATAGAGGTATGTTTTCGTCGCCGGACACTGCTGCCTCATTCTTCGCCTCCTCCTTCTCCTTCAGCTCCCTCACCATGTCTGGGACGGCGTCGATAATCATCTGCAGCGCCATCAGCTGGTTTGTTGCGACGGTTGCATTCATGTCGCGTATATCGTCCATAAAAATGGGGTCCCGCAGACACCATTCTCGTGGAATGAGCTCTGGCACATGCTCGTTGTCCACGAACCCTGACTCGTATATGGCGTCAAGATAACGGTCCCATGCCTCGTTCGGGTAGCCGAGAAAGTCGATACAAACCAAGTAGCGCTCGCTGTTCACAACGCGACTGTGGCGCGGCTTGGCGACATGAACTCGGCGGTACAAACAACACGAGAGGTACAGTACAGCCCGCGAGATCGGCGAGAACGTGTCGAACAGCTTCAGGACAAAGCATCCGCCTTTTCGTAGCAGCTTAAGGGCTGCAAGCCACTGGCCGTACATGATACGAGATGAGATGGTCTCCTGGTAGTTGGCAACGGAGACATCAACGTTGAAGCCACCGTCGGCAACGACGAGCAGTAGTGGTGCCGACTTCGTGATAGATGAGAGACAGTTTATGTTGCTAAGCTTAAAAATGTCGCCCGTGCCATCGAGGCCGTAGGTGCAGGTAAACCGCGGCGACTTGAGGAGGTACCCGTACCAATCCAGTCCACTCACGCCAGCGAGCGTCATGCCGTACCCGTGCAGGTGTCGCCACCCCTGCTTTCGACCAGCCTGTAACAGCGCCTGACTAAAGGCACCCGGACCGCCACACACGTCTGCAAACGCGAAGTCGCGCGGCCGCTTCGCCGACTTTCCACGCAGTCGTTTCGCTAGCTCCATCCATACCCCAGTGGACTCCATCGACTCGAGCAGTTTATGACCTGCGCGATTCGAAAAGTGGTGCTGCTGTCCGCTGACAGAGAGCGGGAAGAGTTTATTACGAGTGGCAGTGTAGGTCTCCGCCGGAATAGTGTCGAGCTGCGTCTTCACAGACCACAGCTCTTTCCTGAGGGCAGCCTGCTCATCATCGAAGGCATCGCGCCAGTGGTGCCTTGTGAACTCTTCGCAGCTCAGCGATTCCAGCGGTGGTAGCTCGATTTCGCCGCTGCGTCGAACGAGGAACTCCAAGGAGCGATCTTCGACTGTTTTCTTCATTGCCTGTATATTGTGTGCACCACACAAACCGAGCTGGGTATGAGCTTGTCAGCAGTATTTGACGGGCGCGAAAAAAAAAAAAACAGCAAAACAAAATGTGCCCAGTCGAAAGACACATGTGGAGACAAAGAAAGGAAGAGGCAAATGAAGACAAAAGGGAAGGAAAGGGTAAAAACTCAAACGAATAGTCGTCGTGCCGTGCAATGGCGCAAACCAAACACATCACAGCGGCCTCCCCTGCTTGCTGCACCTCCACCCTCGTGCGGAGAAGCAGTGTTTTGTGATGATAGAGGAAATCCCTCCTACGCTATCGAGCCACAATGATTCACATCGGAGGCTGTAGATGCGGTTCTCAGCGTCAAAATGTTCGCGTTCTTCCACACCACACCACTCTCACCCACAACCTGCGCAGCCCACATTTACCTCGCCGCTTGACATAGCCAAGAATGTCCGCGGTGATACAACCATACTAAAAAAGCGTGCGTTTCGCTGTGACGCGAAATTTGTATATATGCACCCCCCCACCCACCCACCCTCTCCCCTCTTCAGGGGGTGGGGTGGGGGGGGTAACTGACAAGATATATATAAAAGCAGTTGCTGGGTTCGATAGAGTTGAGCAACAAAGTGAGGCCGAGATTGCTGTATATACGATACTTGGCCTCATGAACACGTACAGATAGGCATGCGCGCGGGGGCACACGAACCCGGAAAGAGTGGTTGCTGATGCAACACGCCAGCTAAACCCCCTCTGCCATGGTCCGGCAGATACCCCACGAATCCTGCTACGCAGCGGCACCTTAAGCACAGTCTGCCTCAGGACAGCCTTGCAACCTGCATCCTCTCCGCTCGCAGCCGATACCTTCCTTCGTATGTATACCGAGGAAGGGGTGGGAATAGAGCGAGCGGAGCCTCTTCAATGGTATGGTCCAATTGCATCGCAGGGGGTTGCAAGGAGGTTTTTGCATGTGTACACTCGTTGACTTGATCTTTTCGAGAGAAAAATACATGGGCGGAAAAAAAAAAATAGCGGCATTGAGGTGCGCGGGTTGGTATGCAAGCATACGCATCAATACAAGATGAATACTGCGCACTTACGAACATTGTGTGTGTGTGTGTGTATTTTTCATTGCAGGGATGCTGAGCTATTCTCTGTTTGATAACAAACGGCTGTGCATTTCTGCATGTGCATTTTTTTTTTTGATATTCATCGTTCTAGATGTCTCCTCACGGCATTAGCGTCTTCTGCCGCGCGTAGAAGTCTTCGTCTGGTTCAAAGCTGCCGACGACAGGGTATTTACCTTCAAACTTGGCAGTCCATTCGTCGAGGGTTTGCATGTGTTCTGGCGACAGATCGTCCCAGTTTGTGTTTGCCTCCTCGTCACTTATCAGCATCTTGCCAAGACAGCGTGATACTTCTTTGCCGGCAAAGACGGCGTACGACTTTCCAGGACCGTAGAAATCAGTCCCGCTGGTACAGTCATACACGGTACCCTTCACGGACATGTAGATGGGCCCTCCGTTTTCACCAGTGAAAGGGGCCAGTTCAGCTGCAGTAAAAGATTTCATGTTTTCCGGATCTGCTGTCGTCTTTGACACTTCGTTGTCACTCGTTGTCGTATCTTTGGCGCTGGAGATGAGACCCCAAAGGCTCCACCAACTCATCTGGAAAATTTAGCGTGGTGAGGCCGCACCCGCTGGAGAAAGAAAGGAGCTGAGCAAAAGAAGGGGGTGAGGACCAGGAAAGAAGAAGAGGTCTGAGGTCGATAAAGCACGTAAGTGGAGTGTGCAGTATCAAAAAAAAAAAAACGAGCGATACAACGTGGAGGTAAGATCGACTCACAAACCTTCCAAAACAAAAGTCGAATAGAAATGTTACCGAGAAGAATGGCAGCACCAAACGCCCTTCTCGTCTCGTTTGTGAACGCCAGTCGCAGAAGGTGGGTGAAAGGGCGAGCACACAACAAGATCAAGAAGAAAAACAAGGAAAACACACAATCAGTTCGATCGTCTATTCAGCTGCGTAGACGATGATAGTAAGGCACTTTTTTTTTTCTGGGGGAGAGGGGTTGTTTAAGCCAAGAGAAGGTGGGGGGAGGGGGGCGGAGAGGAGTAGATCGTATATATATATATATATATATAGATTCGTTTTCTGTGTGCGCTACGATGAGAGCGGGTGAAACGTGGAGGGCAGAGGATAGCGGGGTGGAGTGAGCGATGGTGGACAGGGCGTGTATTATGCGCTGTATAATCAACAGGCGGTAATGAACAGGGGCGTATCGTTATGTGGGCAAGTGTTTATGTGTGTTTTGGGAAGTGAATGGAGGGGAAAGGGAGGGGTCATGCGTATTGAGGAAGGTCGATGTGATGAGGGGATTAATCATACATAGTCGTCGAGGAGAGGTCGCGGATGAGTTTTTTTTTTCAAAGTGAAACCATGTGAAGGATCCACAAAATATCGACAGTTCTGTGATATTGTAACTTCAGAACGGCCACAGGTAGCTATGGATGAACTTCATGATGGATGTGTCTCCGAAGAACCTTTGCCCCCACGTTTTGCACGGTCCCTGCAGTCAAAGTTGTCTTCTTTGAGTAACTCCGCCTACATTGCGGCTGTGTTGGATATACCCACCGACACATGCTTGCTGATAGCCACTACGGTAGGTATAGATGTCGCTGTGGAGGAGGAGGTGCATGAAACAGCAGACATAACGGACAGGACACGAAACACGAAGCAAATACACAGAACTATATGAGCAGTATCCGCAACACGCATACATGCACAGGCACGTACATGTATATATATATATATATATATATATATATATTAGTTTACATAAAGGCTACCACCGATGTGTGCCAACTCTTTTTTTTTTTCAGGGCTTTGTCTTTACGTTCATGAACAGTTTCGAGCATATTCACTACGAGAAAAAGCACCGAGGAAAAAACGAAAAGGGATCGACAGTAAGGTGTGTGTGTGGTGGGGGGTGGGGGGGGGGGGGGCTCAGACGAGCAGGGAGCCAGAGTGCCCTGCAATCAAAGAGAAGATATAAGTGTTCCTCTTCGTTTGCTACACGGCCGCGAACCGCCTTGCCAACGTTTCTTTCAGCTGTAACCCGAAGTCGAGCGCCTTCTCGTTCATGAGCACCCGCAGCTCCTCCACCTTCGCTTCCCACTGCAACAGCTCGGCCTCTTTGCGTTCCGTCAGCTCTGCGATTCTTGCACGCAACGCCTCGTTCTCCGCCTCCGCCTCCTGCTCAGTCTTCTCCATACTTAGGTGACGTTGCTGAAGCTGGTCGAGATTGGTTGTAGAGTAGTTGCTGAGAACTTTCACTTTTTCGTCTAGATCACGCCCCTCCTTCTCTGCCAGTACCTCAGCCTCCGCGATCCGTCGCTCGAGCCCGGCGATCTCGGAATCAAGACGGAGGCCCTGGTCGGTGCTAATGGACAACATCTTCTCCACCGCTGCGCACTGCTGAGAGAGTGACTCGAGTTTTTCCTTCCTTGCCGCGATCAGCTCCTCTGGCGAGACCGTTTTCTTAAACCCCTTTGCCGGCATCACGCGTGCGGATGGAGAAGGGGAGGGGGGGGGAAGGGAGATAGGAAAGTGGGTGTGAAAAAAAGTACTTTTTTTCTCCGCCGTACAATCGGCTCCTTACGCACAAAATATATATTTTTTGTAGTGCGTTGAATGAAATGAGAACATGGAGGAGAAGAAATGAAAAAAATAAAGCGTACACATCCTCCTCGCCCCCGTGGCCCCACTCAGGGAGCAGGAGAAGAGGTAAAAGAAGAGTGTGGCGCCATGGAAATGCAAAGATGGTGCTTCGACAAGAAATCAAATAACACTGCCCACCCCACTTGCGAGGCAGACATATTTCCCTACCACAGGGGGGTTGGTGCCTCCCGACCGAGAACAAGACGATGGAGTCGATTCATTTGTGTTGTACCACCACATTAGACTCTTGGCAATAAAACATCTTGGCCGCTGAGGGAGACGGGGATCGAAGGGTTGCTGACACACTCCGCCTTCCTCGCAGTTGCCCGCGCCAGAGATGTACGTGGGCAACTGCGGTATACATACAGGGCATTGGAGGAGCATACACAAGAAGACCAGTGAAATGACGTAGAAAGCCAAGAAGAAACGCAACACAGATCAGCAAGTGTCACGCTACAAGAAAAGATAGCTGGGGGAAACGGGGATGGGGGAGTTGGGGAGCAGCAGAATCCCCCCTCCCTGCCTCATATGGAAGCCGGTTCATAGTAATAGTAGTATATTAGCACTCATGTTTTTTTTTGTTGTTGTTTTCGGAGTGCCCATTTTGGCACACACACCACATTAGCACAACACTGCACTCTCTGCTCCGTCTCCCTCTCTCTCTCTCTGGGGCCTGAATACGAGCCCATCGCGCTGCGCCATGCAGCAGCACACTCACAACACCACACCCGCCGACACTCGAATTCAGTGATGAGAAAGGAGGATAGAGGGAAAAAATCAATTCAGCAGTATTAGGCAACGGAAGCGGCATTAGAAGACGCAAGACGGCGACATTAAAAGCATACACAAACGCCGGCTTAAAGGGTGAAGAAGGCAGGGGGGGTGGGCTATATCTAAACAAAGAGCATTGTGAACACACACACACACACACACACACACACACAGATATCATGCCTGAGGAGGGAAAAATAAAGTGTGTCCTACTTTCCCGGCGGCACCATTTCCATCCATCCTTCCTCTCTAATTTTTTAAAAACTTTTCTCTATCGGTTGTGGACGATATCGCGCATGTCTGTCAGTATATCCTCGTGTTTTAGTGTATACTTTAAGTTCTCGGTGACGACAAATCGAATGGGTGGAATTGTGCACGCGTTCACCCCGTTTGGGCCTGGCATGTCCTCGATGACGTAGTCGCCGGCGCCGTTGTTTATCATGTACTCATCGCTGCCGAAGCAATACTTGTGCCCAAAGGCTACAAACATCATCTCTACGCAAATCAATAAGTCCTGGAGTGCCGCTGGGGTCTCAGCAGGTTCCCAGTAGGAAAAGGTGGGCAGATATCCGGCGGCAGATAACACTTGGATGAACAAGCCCTGCCAAAAAGACAGAAAAATGACTGCTTTGACGCATAAAAACTTTAAGAATACGTTACGGCCCTCTATTAAGTCTTTCAAACCCGCGTAGAAGTAGAGCAGGGCAGTGAAAGCGACGGTGATGGAAATATTATACACCAAATACGTCCAAAATGTTCCCTTAGTTAGATCAAACATACTAGACCCCATCGCACCCTTGGCCCTCAGGATGACTACGATAATCGTGACGAGCGGCTTCAGAAGCATGAACTGAAAGAGGCACAGACGGCACTGCTGTACAAAAGTCGGTGTCACCTTAATAGGTTCGAGGTAACAGAAAGGGAATACCTGCCGTACCGGTGGGAGATCCTCGATCATGAGGGTGCGGTACACAGTGTCGATGCCGCCCATCAGCGCCATCATGAGTTGGAAGAAGGCGTATATTACGTAGCTTTCGTAGGCATCACGGATAAGATTGAGGTACTCAGCAGCGCCAGGGGCGAGGAGACTCATCAGGGAGATTACGGCGAACAGGGGCACCATGAAAAGAATGCGAACGATCTTCGTCTGACACTCGGGGTCTGAAAAACAAGTAAGGTGCTCGAGAATTTGAAATAACGACAACAGTGTAGCAAAGATCGCGCAGTAGGCTGCAACAAAATTTGGCACTACTCTCTGGCTTTTTTGAACCATGGACAGTATGATATAAATGAAGAGGAGCAGGCCCAGCACACAGGCAAAGGTGCCTGCCCAGTAGTACATTTTGCGCCGCTCCGTCCTCCAGGCCAACAGAGTGGAAAAGATGTTCATTGGTGGTGGTGAAGAAGGCCTCGGTGAAGCGGAAAGTACACTCAACGTCATAGCAGGAGCTTCGGCACACCCTCAATGGAAAAAATTGCGTAGCCACAGGTGAGACCTTTGTACCGTACGACTGAGCGAGCGAGGATCACCAGTCCCCACGAGGCTCGAGCAGCAGCAATAACAAAAAATAAACTTGTGCGAAGGCACAAACAAAGATGTAACGACTTGCGAGTCTTGGATTGCCAAACGCGAGACGCAGACACACCGGCACCCAGTAAAATGTAAACAGCAACAAAGAGATATGAAGAGTGGAGTAAGCAATTATATATATGTGTGTATACAAGAGAAACAATATCACACATATATCGTCTGAGAACAGCGAGGAGGTGATGGTGGAGGGGAGGGGGACAAGGAGCTATGTAGAGTGAATCCCCCCTCTTGACACACACAGTGTCTGAGACCCTCAAGTGGGTACTGTTCAGGTTTTGCTGGGGAATGAAAGGGTGCACCTGTGTGCACCTGTCGGCCACCTTCAATGCACACAAAGATGCGCAATGGGCTCTTGAAGGAAAGTAGAATGGAAAGAAGAAATCTACCGGGCGCCAAATCTGTTTTCTACTTTGTGCGCGTTTTTTTAAGTATCGGCGATGTAGCACCGAGCAGTAACAGCAGCAATAAAGGAAAACAAATGATGTAAAGGGGAGAGGGCAGAGGGGTTGAGATGAGGAGGAGGTGGGGGTTGGAGAGAGAGGAAGCGCTGGCACACTAGTAAATGCGTCAGGAGCAGGGTTCAGTGCGTAGCGTAGATATTTCTTGCGTCTCCGTGACACTCACGTTAACCTGAACGAATGTTGTTGTCATAAACTCCAGTGGAAGGCACCAGGCGAAGCAGGGGGAAGAGAGACGGATAGGAAACACACACACAAAAAAAAAATATGCCGGGACATGTGTTGCCGCAGGGTGAGGCACTGAGTCATTCAAGACACATGTAAATAACGGTTGAGAAGTACACTGCCATGATGTCCGCCTCCGGTCGAAGGGAGAATTGACGAGCAACGGGCAGGAGATGAGGTAGCTGAAGGATTGGGGTGAAGTCTCGTTACCTATTTCCATCCTCATCTCTTCTCCGCCCTCCCCCCCCCACCACACACACACCAAGCATGGGCGTTTATTGTACGACTAGCGATCCCATCGGTGGCAAATCCTTTTAGGACGGGTATACATGTCTTTCTGCACAGCAGAGACATGTGGGCTACTTTCCAGATAAATAAAAGATATAACAACGTTGCGAGAGGAAATCCTGCCTCTGCCTCTCTCCCCATATCTGAGAACCCAGGTGCTCGTACACACTAAAGAATCACAAATAAAACAGCAACTGCGAAGCAGAGGGAGAACAAACCGAGACATCAAGCAGGGATGAGGTCGAAAAGATTAAGGGAGAGTTCCCGAGCCAGCTGCTGGGCAGTGCTTACAGGAATCCAACAATGGTAAGAGCGGTTTCGTTGCGATACAACGGGGGTGAGTACGCCCCAGGCGACGAGGCCCTGAACATACTGCAGCGCCACATCGGCGGTGGTGAACTCGAGCGGGTCGATGTGCGGTGTGACCATTCCAAGCATCGCATCGTAAAGAAACTCAAGTCTGCGCAAGGTCAGAACATGGGCAGAAGCGGATAATACTGCCGCCCTGTGTGATTGACAGTTCGTCCCATATGCCAGTGTCTTGCGTTCGGCATGCCCCGTGCGACCAAACACCTGGTGCTGCTTGCGCTTTGGCACGGCCCCGCCGTAGAAGGAGGCCAAGGCTAGCAGCACCGCCGAGTATCCCAGTCGTTTGAGAGCCATTACGAGAGGATTCTCTGCTGACAGCGCAGTCCCATCGTCACCCACAATGGCACCGGAGGTAGCCGTGGCTGAAGGAGTGCCGCCACCACCATCGCTCCGGTACTGACCCCAGGCTGCGACGAAATGACGTGCATTCAGCTTTCTTATAGCGCTCTTTGTTGCGGATGGCGAGCCGACTGCCTCCTCAGCTTTGCCTGACATCGCTGATGCAATCTCTGCCACCTCCAGCAAAAGAGACGGGAGGATCTGATACACACGCTGCACTAGCAGGCGGACATTGCGACTCACAACAGAGCAGCACATCGGCTGGTGCGTCGAGTAATAGGTAAACGCATCCAACACGACACAGTTCACCTCATCGGCGTTGAGGGTACTTGTCGGCTCATTGACAGTCACACCTTCGATGTGTTCGTCCATTGATTCAGGGTCAGCAAGGAGTTGACGCTCCTCTTCATACTGACGTCGCAGCCACTGAAGAATGCTCTGTACCTCCGGGCGAGCAACGAAGTGGTACCGAAAGCAATTAGACAGCCGCAGAGGTAGCTCCGATATCACCCACATAATAATAATAAGAGTGGGGCGACTCTGCACAACAGGCGCGCGCAGGTAATGCGAAAGGCACAAGTTCATCTCTTCCAAGCTGTATTCTACGGTGTCAATGTCATCAACGACAAGGTGCAACTCCGAGTGTTCTGGATGCGCCTCCGCCCACTCGGCGAGGGATGCGCCGAACTCAAGCGGAGTGCACTCATAGCTAAGGCGCCGACGCCGCGTATGAGGGAGCAGACGATGTGTTAGGTGTCGCAGTAGTCCATGCGATGCGCTGCGCGCGCTGAAATACTCTATGCACACAGTCCTCCCATTTCCATCACGAGAGCCACAGCCCTGTCGTTCACGTGCCACGAGGTATTCGAGCACCAGTGTAGTCTTTCCACTGCTCGGTGGACCGACAACGCATACATATCCTGACCCAAATAATACCGTGGCATCCAGCTCGTCGCGAAGATCTCCCATAGCTCACATCGATGAGTTTCTTATAGGTCTCGGAAGAGAATATGTACGCCTTTTGCTCAAGATAGAGCAGATTCACTTCAGATTGTCTGCAGTACTGTGCTCGGATACCTGTGTGTGTGTGTGTGTGTGTGTGTGTGTGTTTGTCGAGCGTGATAAAAGTATTAGCTATGATCCAGACAATGATGCCTATCGTTTCCTCGACGCACGGGAGGGAGGTGTCAGCGATGTGGTCGAGGATGAAGTCTGTATACATGCCACAAAAAAAAGAAAACACATGTCAACGAAAGCACGTCGTGTCCAAATGCAATCGGCACTCCCACATGACGACATTTTGTGCGTGTAGAACGTGACCCCCGCAAAAGAAGGTGGTCGCGCACGATCGCCTTTACCCTTTCATATTCGTCGACCTCACGCATTTTTTTTTTTTACACACGCACTAATATCTCCAAAACGCATATCCGAGGAGAAAAACCGTGACTGCACTCGAATAGATTTGTCGTCTTCTTCCTTCCCCCCCCCCCTTGTGAGGAAGCGCTTAATATTATTGGAAGAGTGTTGTGTATTCATTTGTGGAGAAAAAAAAGCGCGCGAGTGGGCGGACCGGAGTAAAAATGCATCGCCAAAAGTCGATTTCTCCAGAACACACACGCACACACACACACGCACACAAACACACCGTTCGTGTAAATACGTCTTTTCCGAAACCGCACCGTAGCTGCATGTGCGCTTGTGTGACTCCACCCCTTGCGAGGGAGTAGGCCGAAGGCAGGGCAACGCTACGGCATATCTTTGTACGCCTGTGTGTAGTTCCATCGGTTTGTTTTGAAATGTCGTCGTTTGCTGAAGCGGTTGCGAGCGTCACAGGCAGCCTGGTGGGAAGGATGGAAGCGCTTATCGCGCATGAAACGATGACGGTATTTGTGACCGCAGAACCAGTGCGCTACAAAATTGAATCTCGTCGCCTGAAAAATCATCATGCTCGACAACGTCGGGCGGAACAGCATGCAGCTGGGAGCTGTTGTGCGAAAAAGCATCCTGCCGACCATACCAGGGAATGAGGACAACAACACACGAGTAGTGGCTCTCGAGCGTTTCTGCTCTCGAGTTGACGGGATTCTAGCGGATGGCTAGGAGATACAACTGGGTTGCGCGGGGAATTCTGGTCTCCCCTTCCCTTTTCATGAGCGGATTATCTGTGAAATACGCATACGCTCAACAGACGGTGGGAGGGGAGGGAAAAAATGGAAGCCAGAGAGAGAGAGAGAAAAACAGTGGCGCAATGACGCAGAAGGTGACAAGAGGAGTAGCTGAGGGTTGGTAATGTGTACCGCAGCAACACCGCGAGTGTGCATCAACGTAAAAGTGAAAATATCCCAGAGTCGTCCTCGTGTGGAGAGCCAGTGTAGGATGGAGCGGTTCTCACCGCGCTTTTTTTCTGCGAGCTGCCCAATGCGTCAGAGACCTTGCCCATGAGAAAGTACATTTACTTTTTTATTTTCATTTGGGGGAGGGGAGGGTTGAAATTTACCTCGCTGAGGCCCAGAGATCAACCGACATCACTGTCACCACTCTCACACCCTGACCGCGTTCAGCATCAGACGGCACCCAAGCTATTCAAAGTCCCACCAACCTCAGCTCTCTCATTTAGAATTTCCTTTGTTCTCTTCCTCCCCATGACCACAAGGTCTTGACAAGAGGCACAGTCCACGGCGTCGAGGTATGAAGATGATGATGAGGTGTCCTATTGTTGTTTGATGAGCTTCATAACACCAGCAACAAATGCCTCCAGATGCAGGATAGGCTTCGTTCCTAGTTTCATGTTATGGTCGTACTTGGCTGCTAATTGGATGAGCGGAAGCTGGAGGGGTGGTGGTACAGCGGTTAGCAAGCTATCCACCAGTGTCTTCAGAATAGTCTCGCCAGAGATGCACTGAGCGAGAAGGTCGTAGAACTTGAGGCGCACCTCGTGCAGTCGCTTGGGACTCTGCTCCGCCAGAATGTCATGCGAAATCTCATCCAAAAATATTTTCCAATCTGCCTGTGGTATCGCAGCGCCACTGCCGCTCCAATCCACCTGTGCCATAGCCGAGGCCTCCAGCATTAGCAGCCCGCGACGTAGGTTACCATCGGAGCGCAACGCCAATGACTGAAGAAATGCTGTGGACGGAAGCGGCCGACCTTCGCCGTCGCAGACCCGTTGGACTGCCAGTGTCAGGTTTTCCTTCGAGTGCGCGGGAACACGAATACCTAGGCAACGGGACCGCAACGGTGGGATCAGACGCGAAGTCGAGTTGCAGATAAGAAAGAGACGACACGTACTCATGTACTTTTCCATCGTGCGACGCAGCGCGTGTTGAGCGCTTCGGCTCATCCTATCCACTTCATTAAGGACCACCACCTTGTACGGGACGTTCTTTGGGTTGCTAGCCGTGGTGTGGAGAGGTACCGTTTGTGCAATGTCGCGGATCATCTGCATGACAATGGAGCGATCATAGTTGCCGGCGTCGGATGGGTTGATATCGATGTGATGGGGTGAACTGAGAGTTGCAATGTCCACAGCCTTGCTGTCCGACACCTGAATGCTCTTATGTTCCAGTCGCACCGAGAAGGCGCTAGGTCCGTAGATCTCGTGCAGGACGGCCATGGCGCGTGTCTTCTTGCCACTACCAGACGGACCGTAGAATAAGAGGTGCGGAAGATCTTGCGCATTGGACAGGCGACCTAGAATCTCCTTCAGCTCCGGGTACAGCTCAACATCTTTCAGAGTCTTTGGTCGATATCGGTCCACCCACAACATGGTTTATGCAAGCACCTCTTTCTTTTCTACGCGTGCACACCTGACAGGGAAGGGAGGGGAAAGGATAGGAGGGTGCAGATGCAAACCACAATCGTTCGTTGCAGAAAAGGTACGTTTTTTTTTTTTGGTAGGGGGGGAGGAGGGGAGCAGTTGTGTGCAATGGTGAGAATCTATGTGTTTCGTGTACGGCTTCTGATTTTCTTCTGTTTCTGAACGATACAAAAATCTGCAACAACAACAAAAAAGCAGACTTGTGGAGTCAACGGGGAGAGGAGCGGTCAAGCGGAGACGACATTTGATGGAAAGAGATGCACTTGAAACGATACGAAGGCATCCCACCCACGGAATAAATAAACAATATCAATATATATATATATATATATATCCTTCGTTACACGCCCAATATCTGTAAAGAAAACGTGTTTTGGAGTCTATTAGCTCCTGCACTTATTCCATAACAAAACTTTTTTTTTTTTTGGTCTCTTGACCTTAACAGGGAAGGGGGAAGGGATACCTGGCTATTCCTCCTCCATGTCACTGGTGCTAGCGTGCATATTGCGCAGGTAAGCCTCGTCAACAGCGGTAAAGCAGCAGACACGGAGCGAAGGAAATGAGTATGCCATTATCTCCTGCGCGCAGGCACGGATCTCTGCAGCTCCAGTGCTGGTACAGAGGCAAAACGTCAGATCAACATTAAAGCTCTTTTTTTTTTCGCACGAGGTGTCCATTGTGACGCAGACCACATCGGCCCCACCCCACGATCTCCAACCCGTCTCCCCCCTACCCCCAGGGTGCGACGGCCCACGCTTTTAGTGGCGTATACGGAGACTGTGGGGTGGAAGAAACAAAGGCATCCAAAGCGCATGTGGGAAGATGCACACGTATCTGCAAAAGAAGAAACCGAAAAACTATGAACAAAAAAAAAAAAACAGACGCCTTGAGAAACCGTCAGTGAGCAAAGCGCAAGCCTTCTGGAGGGGATCGTTGGGAGGGAGGGAAAGGGGTGGATGTAAATGAAGGCGATGTCACCACTGCAGGAACAGTCATCTCTGATGTACACGGAGAACAACTTACCGAACCTCTTGCCCCTAGAAACAGCAGTGCTGCGTCACTCACCAGTGCGAGTCAGAGGGCAACGAGCGTTGAGATTCCTCCGCTACCACGTCATCGAGGTTTCCTTTGTCAGTTCGGCACGCGAACACACTGCCGCGGGCGATTCCGCGCCAACACTACTACGCATCCGAACAGTATTACCCAGACCCCACAGAAACACACACACGTAACCATCCACTCCGTCTAGCAGCCATTACTTATCATAAATCTAGTGGTCAGCTCGATGCCCAGCCACACGGAGGCATTCGCTGGGGCAGAACGGAGGAGACAGGCGGTGTAACCCTTATAGAAGGCACGAACACCGCCGACCGCGTACGTTGTGCGAACTATCTCCGCGATCGACACACCTGCCCTAGAGGCCTGGACGCGAGTCTTGACAAAGTCGCAAGGATAGTTGCTGGTCCAGAAGCAGATACCGGCAGCCACTCCGCTCATCATCGGCACCATCACTTCGAGGCCACCTGGTGTGGAGGCCAGTGGGGTCTCAAGAAGTGTGGTGCGCGCCACCTGGTATCCCATGAAGTAAAAAGGCAAACCAATAAGTCGAGACATTAACGTTGGGGTGTAGCCGGAAAGGAAGCCGCGGTAGCCCTCCACCTTAATGATGTGCCGCATACACGAAAGAGGCCCCGTTACCGACAAAGAGTCTTTGCTGCCCTGGCAGATCATCTGCAGCTGCACCTTCACTTTTTCCACCGGGGTCACCGTGAGCACATAGAGGGGTGCAGTAAGCTGGGCAGCGACGGCAATGCGCCAGAGTGGCAGCGGTGTACAAGGATCGTGTTCCCGGGGGGTCATGCAATTCCTCATGGTCTGGTTGAGACTAAACAGAACTCCGTTTTGAATTCCACAGAAGAAAAGTGGTGGTGTGACGCCGCGGTAAAATCCACGCATACCTTCCTCTCTCCACGTGTGCTGCACACAGGAGGAGATCGATGGAAAAATGCCATTTTGCACACGCGACTTGATTGTATCAAAGGGGTGGCTGAAGATCGCCTGCAGCACCCCACCCACGGTACCCCCTATTAGCTGACGGAGGATTCGGAGGTGGCCTTCGGTGCGGCTACCGTGAGCCGGTGGACCTGCCGATGACGCAGAGCTGATTGACATTGTGAATTAAACCACACAAGAACAGTGATGCAAGGCGGTGAATTGGTTCACACAGGACGGGGGCCCCAATTCACGTGCAGGAAGCAACCTTCCTGGGTCCGCAGCAAAACGGCAGGCTGAGCTAATGAATGTAAAAGGATGAGGGTGCAAACTGCTTCGGTGTGGGTGAAGAGCATCGGGTTAGCAGTACAGCCCTGTTGTGAACCAATGACAAGGCCGGTCACGCCTCGGGTGCTGAACCATAAGTTATGTAATGCGCAGAGTGCATATAAAAAATGCGCATGTGTGTGTGTGTGTGTGGTGGGGAGACTTTGTAGAGATGCGAGATGAATTCAGTCAATGATGAATTCACTTTTACCGTAGGTGTTATCGGGGGAGGGGAGGGGAGGGGAGGGAGGGCAACGCGGTCGCCCCTTCCCCAACAGGTACGCGGAATGTAGCAGGCGCCAGAAGCTGCTGCTGCTGCTGGGCGAAGCCGTAACACTCTAGTACACGAGGAAAGTCAAGCAAAGATAGCGATTGACGCGATGCGGGGAAAAATCACTTGAGAGTACCTGGGTACTCCTCTATCTGGTCAATCGCGCCAAATACACAGTCGTATCGAATTATTTGTTGTAGTAGCATTAGTACCAACGCACACAGAGAGATGAAAGAACGTGTAATGCCTGATCGCCCCTCGTAAAGGCTCGAATCCTTCTCCCTAAATAAGATAAAATAATGTACATGGGGAGAGAAAAGGTTGGAAAGCGGCCTAAAGCTCACGACCTCGCCTGCGTACGCACGTGTGTGTGTGTGTTGAAGGGGGGGAGGGGAAGCGCTGGCCGTGACCACTAAAGAAAATTTCAAAAAACATTGAAAGAGTAGAAATAAACAGATAAGCGCAGGCGTGGCCTTCGTGCCTGCGACGTTCTCTGTATCCACTCGTTTCAGTCGGCGCAAGAAGAAAAAAAGGGACGTTCGCAGCTCACAGAGTCCCTCCACATCCCTCAGCTTCCCCCCCTCCCCCCACAGACACACACACACACACACACACACACACACGCGTACGCAAAAAAAACGAAAAATATTGACATACCTTTCCTCAAACGAAACACCTCATTTTTGACTTACCCATCATCCTTCTTTTGGTTGAGTAGCGCTCAATCGGGTCTTCATAGAAATCAACAGTAGCTACAGAGAAACAGGCAACAACGCAAGAGGACAAATCGAAGCAGTACACGCGCGTAACTCCTAGAGTTCGAAAAAGAAAAAAAACAAGGGCTAATTTCGCTTGACGAACTGCCGACGGCGAAAAAGGTCCGCTTGGTTCAACATTTTTCGACCGATTGGGGAGGCGCAGACGTCTTCGAAGGTGCACCTCAACGAAGTTTCAAAGAGGAGTCGTAAATTCATCTTTCTGCACGGATCTGCTCGACCCATTCGCCGTGCGTTCGTCGCCTTGAGATGGCACAGCGCATCCATCTCATCGAACTCCACGCGGCCTTCATAGCCCGGGGCGGAGAACACGTAAAAAGCCTTTTGGAAACCACGGATCGGCTGCGTGTCGGCAGACAAGAAGCCGAGCAATATGTGCGGATGAAGAATCTGACTAACAGAGTCGTAGAAGGTGCACCAGAGAACTCGTGTATAGGCTTTGGCCAGCGCACTATCGAGATACTTATTATAAAAAAAGCGTACTTCGAGAAACTGTTCCTCGGTAAGACCATACATGCCGAGTCGATCTCGCGTGTCCAGAAGATCTTGAAGTAAAATCTCCGGCATACCCCTCTGCGCGGTGGCCGCCGCGGGCGTCGCTGCGGCACTGGTCGGCGCGACCCAAAAAAGTAGATGCACAACCACTTCACGCCAGTCCACGAAGCCGGTGTGCTGCGGGTCGAAGGCGCTAAAGAGTTCCTCACGGGTTTTGACAACAGTGTGAGCCGCGTCCACACCGATAGCTGCGGCCTCGGCATAGTCTTGATCCGTCACAAGCAGCAGAAAGTCGAAGCGACTCAGCTGATAATCTGGTGCAACGCAGCGGAAGTGCTCTACAAGCTCGAGCAGTCGCACCACGGTAAGCCCTGGGTGCAACGTCAGCTGCGGGTCCACCATCTGGCCATAGAGCGGTACGTCTGTAAGAAAGCTGTGGCGCTCGTTTTTGGATCCGTTCCTCTCTCGCGTGACCGCTGTCGACTTCGGTGCGCTGGGGGTAGCTTCGGCACTGTGAGAAGCACCGATGACCTTCTCTGGGAGCACTGCAAAGGTAATGCAGCCCAGGTGCATCGCGGGACTTTTCTTCTCCACCTCCACACACTCACGCAGAACATACACAGCTGTGTTTGCAGCCGTAGCTTCTTTCCCCATCATCTCTGAAAGGCTCGCCTCCATTCGCGAGCGCATTTTCTTGGCGTGCGTGTCCGCCTCCCTCAGCAACGTTTGCCAACACGAGTGGATTACCGCCACCCGCGAGGCAGCGGCGGCCCTCTCGGCCTCCATTAACGTGTAGCACTTGGACGTAGCGATGATTAAGAGATGAGGCGGTGCAGCAGGATTGTTGAATATCGCGTTTGCACTACCACCAGTTCCTCCGCCGACGCGCTTCGCCGTTTTTCCATGCGCCTCTATGACAGACTTGAGCTTATCTGTGATGATCGAAAATGTGCCTAGCACACCCTGCACCATTTCCGCGAGCTGGTCCTCCGCAATCCTCTCGTTTTGCTCCTCCGCTACCCTGTGGCCTTTTCTTGATGTCGTCGCTCGCTTCTCCTTGCCTGATTTCATGTTGATTGCCGACATAGAGGATATATCCGCTAGGGTGCTGACTGATTGCGCGAATCGGTTCGGGCTGTTCTCTGAGAGTCGCGGCATCTCGACCTCGACGTCATCGAATACCAGTGGCTCCCCCGTGACAGCGCCGAGGAAAAAGGAGAACATGTGAAATGCAAAGTTGTAGCGATCTACCTCAGCCTGTAATAGGCGCGCAAACTCTTGACACACAAGAGCCTGCCAGCCACCCAAGAAACTTGCCCTGCTGGTGAAGGTATCGAGCAGGCTATTCGCTTCGGCGTCCCGCAAGGCAATGCACCTGTGGAGAGCCTCACTCAGCGCGTCCAAGGAGAGGTGCAGCTCGGCTTTGCACGCTGGCGACACCCGCAAGGATGCCGACAGCGAGTCGAAGCTTTGCTGGAAGCGATGTAAAATTGCCTCCTTGTCATCAGGTCTCTTCCAGTATGACATCATCTGAGACTCTACCCCGATGTAGTAGTGCAAAAATATTTGCACGAGTTGCGTTGTGTTGCTCCAGGCGCCGGCGTAATCCGCTTCGTACAGCTCTGTGAAATGTTTCAGAGATTCGAGCATCAAACTTGCTGCAGAAGCACTAAGCGTCGCCGTTGACAAACAAGACATCTTTGCAGGCCCCTGGAGGGCAGGCGGGAGTGGGACATTTTTCTCGGTGTACAGTTCGGCAAGCCGCATCCGTTCCGCCTCACGGGCGGCGTTCTGCGACTGGAACGCTGTCTGCAAATCACTCAGGCGGGCAGCAGCAGCGTCGCGCTCGTTGAGTAGTTGCTGGCTAATTTGAAAATTGGAGATTACCTGGCTTACCATTTGCAGCGCTTCTTCTTGCACCTCTTCGGCGGAGTGGTCACCTGCCAGCTCGTAGATGCGGGCAAAGGGAGGTCCCTGTGACTGGCGCTTCAGCCATCGGCTAATAGAGTTCCACCTCTCCATGTGGTGAAAAACACTTTCATGTAACTCCACCGACGATGCGTCGGGGCGTCCGAGTGGTACCATGTACGGCAATCGCTCCTGAGGTGGCGGATTATAGATGAGATGATACCTTTCACCTGTTTCACAGTCCATGCGCAGCCCTGCAAAGCGGCGGAACACCTCCTCGGGGGGGCAACTGATGTGCAGCACCCCCGAAATACCTGTAGGGAGAGAAGCGAGCTCCTGCTCCGCCCGATTCACGAAGGTGCGCACCGCCTCCTGCGTGGACTGTGTGTCCTCCACCTCCGGCAGCTCCACTGGGGGGAGAGAGGCGAGGTCCACCTTTTTGACGGTTCGCGTCTTTGATTCCTGCTTCAATGGTGCGTCGAGTTCGACAAAGAGAGAGTCGGAAAGCCGCAGAGCGGGGGGCAAATGCTCCCCAGCCTCCTCGTTGTCCGACGCGGCGGCGGTGCCGGTTTCAGAAGCAGCTGACAAACTCCATCGCTCCGCTATCCTTTGGTGCGGGTGTACCGGGTCGCTGTTCAATCGTTCCGCGATGATCTTGTATGCATCGACGGAGCGGACGACACCCTCGAGAAGAACAGCGTCATACGGTAACGTCTCCTTTGCGTCTCGCAACTCCGTCAGCTGCACATAGAGGAGCTCTGTCAGGAGCTCAACTTCAACCGCGCGCCCATTCAGTAGCGTCTCCTCCACTCGACGTCCTAGCGCCGCCCACTCACTGGCATCATCGTCTTTCTCCGCGACATCTGATGAGGCGGCTTGGAGAGCGCGCTTCACCAGTGTCTCATCAGAGATGCACAGGATGTAGTACTGCGACTTCAGAAAAGTCGCCAAAAGGCTTTTACCGCCGTACCTGGGCCCGTCCAGCGCAAAGATTGGCACCGAACACGTTCGAAGCACCTGCGCCAGTGGCGGTTTCACCCGCTGCTGCTCGTAGCAAAAGTTCAGGAGGGCAAGAAATTCCGTGCTTGAATGGGTATACGGACGGTCGTTGAAAATGTGGTGGAAGGCCTCTTGTACCTCGGAAGCAGTAGTGTCCTTCGCCAAAGGTTGTTGCCACAGCGTGGCATCCACGGAAAAGGCCATGAGGAGCTTGGTGCTGGAATGGCTGAGGTAATTCGTTTCGAGCGCAGTTAAGCACCGCGCCGAGCGATCCAATATATTTTCCAGTGTTGCAAACACCGTCTCGTTGCGGTCGGCAAGCTGCCGAGCAGCGTATTGGTCACTCAGCGCCTCCCAGCGCACTTGGTCGGTCTTTTCTACGCTGAGCTGCGCTTCCACTTCTCGCTGACGAGTATGCTCAAGTAAAGCGTCGTCGCGGGATTTTTTGTATTTCTTCGCAGACTCGATGTCGAGCTGACGAGTGATTGCCCGCTCGCACACCTCCGACCAGCAGGCTGCAGTGTTTCGCATCGCTAGCATGACACCTTCCTCTGCGGTGGAGAGATGATCAACTTGAAAGCAAATGTCGCCAAGAAAGCAGCCCCGTGTACGGTCAACACGGGCCTTACCCAGGGCATCTTGGTATTCGTTTCGTAACCTTCGGCGACGACTACGGCCTTCGCAATCCTCCTTGCGTGCCCACGCAATCGACGCTCGGTAGTCATCTTCGATGTTCATCTCTTGAGCGCATGCCCATGTAGGTCAAGACAGGTTCTGAAAAAAAAAAAAGTTCCGAGGGAGGGGAGAGGGGAAAGGTGTGTGTGTGTGTGAGAGAGAGGAGGGGGGGGGCGGCCGTACCGAGAGGAGCAGGCGCACGAGCCCACTAGAATACCAAACAGAATTGTGCGCAACTACGAGCCCGGACGACGTTTTTTTTTTCTGCAGAATAAGAAGTGCGAAGAGGAGGGAGGCAGGGGACGCTTGGTAGACAGCAAAGGTGAAAAAAAACATCGTGAGGTGACAAGACGCGAGGTCGCGCACTAATTAATGATAATCGTAAAAGAGGCGATGGAAAGAGAAACGCAAGACAAAGGGGAGCCTGCACAACTCGGTGACGCCTGTGTCGCTGAAGGCTTTTCATCACGACGACAATTTGAGCTTCCAGGCTCGGTGGTCAACATGGGCAGTGTTGCTCTGTATGCGTGGACGTCTTGCACTGTCAGCGGAGCGCAAACCACTTGGACTTTAAATGGCCGCTCCTCATTCATGTGCCTCGGTTTTTTTTTTTATGTACACATATGTGCGTACAGTGTCAGCATGTCGACTACTCAGCGTCAAAAAAAAAAAAACGATAATGCCACACGCGTACAAGTGCGTGTGGACTAATTGCTGTGCTTTTTTTTCCATCAGCCTCCACGCACCTCTCCCTCTGTGGAGGTCCTCAGTCACGCTTTCTTCGAGACCATGTGGTGGAAGAGAGGGGACAGAACAGGAGAGAGAGAAAACCCCTACAGACCAGCTTGTACGTGTGGCAAAAAAAAAAAAAGCGGTGTGCTCACAGGGTCTTTCATACTGTGGCAAAGGGGGGAGGGACACTACGTGTGCTGGGAATGGACTCAGAGATTGCGACTCCACGCTTTCGATCCCTTCGGGGCAGGCCTTGTGATGTTGATCCGCCGCATCGACTGATTGTACTCGTTGTATGTTTTGAAAAAATTGAGAACAGGGTGGCGCACCTGCTGCCACTGAAGACGACCCTGCCACCACAATCGAGCGTCCACGGTCAGCCGTTTGCAAGAAGGATGAAACAAGTAAGCAAAAAGCAATGGAGTGACATACCGGCACGTATCCGAAATGAAAGCCCAAGCCCAATTCTCGCCGGTAAAAATGGCCTCTGCCTTCATGATTTTCTGTTCCACGACAAAGTAGGCGGTGCCGCTGTGGTGCGGATCGTCTACAAACTGGTTCCGTTTGGTGCCCACCACCTTCAGTGCATGCTGGATCTCCTCCACGTCGTCAATCTGCGACTCAGATATGCGCCTCTGCCGCGCGTCGTACACACGCTTCTGCACACCGTACATGACACGGTCAGAATAGCGCTGACGCTTGTAGTACCTGGGAAAGACCATCGTTTGCATGCAGCGATAAAACCCATACAAGTGAACCAAAGCTATAGGGTAGCATGCGTACGGGATGAGCATAGAGTAGAGAAACGCACGGATAGGGGGCACGATCATGCCAAAGTCGATGAAGCCGAGGCGTTCGCGAGTTCGGCTGCTTGTGTGCAGCGGCTCCTCCCAGAGATCAGTTAAAAACAAGCCGTGAAGCGACCATTTTCTATTCCATGATGTCTTCGATTTGGACGCAGGCCCACGAGCTCGCTCCGGGAAGTGCTCGGCCAACGACGTCACTGTGGAAGTCGAGGGGCTGGAAGTGAGCATAATTACGCCTGGTCGGCTGATCTATAAGGTGAGTGGACAAGGCGAGAAAGCGTCCCTCTTCATATATGAGCGTTGGTCAGCGTTGTCAGATATAGACTCGACGACTAGCAAGAAAGACGACCTCTCAAGTCGATTGAGATGAAGAGGAAGACAAATAAAAGACTTTGTGCGTCGTCGAGCCTATGCCTCTTCCCTTTCGCGCTCCCTCATTTTTTCTTTGAGTCATCCATAATTCCTCTCGACCTCTGCAGAGAGAAAGAAGAAACCTTGTTGCTCCGCCAGCTGCCTCATCACATCACTTCACGTGCAGTGAGGGTGAAAAAAAAGAGAGCCCGGGATGGTTCAGAAACAAAAAATTCTCCAGCAAAAATGTAGATTCTATCGGAGCTGAAGCCGAATTGCTGAAGAGCAAGATCATCCTATCTCACTACCTAGAGATGTCTGCATAGTTTTATTCTTTTTTTTGATGCCCTTTCAAGCACTCTAACATCACATTGACTGCACTTTTGCGCCGCAATGACAGCAGACAAAATAAAAACATATATTCATCAAAAAGCGCATCCGCGTTTTCCTCTCCGAGATGCGCCCATCGACAAAAAATTACTTAAAGCAGTCAGCTTTGAGCCTCAAATTCCTCGTCTACAGCCTGGGGAGTAGGGTCCGAGATATCCTACGAGACAATCGTCGGTGTTTGTTGTGACACACAACACATCAGCCCCACCCTGGGCTCTCTGACCGGTCTCTCCCTCCTCTTGGGAGCCGGAACATGGGCCTGTCGCACTGCGCCAAGCAGTGAAACACTCCGGCACCATGACCGCCGACACCCGGTAGCGATGAATTGTCCCCGACATCCTCTTTACGTCGTAGGCGACTGTCGGTTGTGCATTGGGGTTGGCAAGGTGGGGAGGAGGTCAGAGGCGACATGGGGTTCGACGACACATCGAGCCCTTCACCCTTAGCACCCCCTGCCAACTCTGAACTGATGCTTGTACTTACAGTAGCCTCCAGGAGCCCAATGACGAGACATCGCAAAAGAGAAACGCAAACCATAAAAACCAGAACCAAAAAAGCGTGCGTTTCGCTGTGACGCGAAATTTGTATATATGCACCCCCCCCCCACCCACCCACCCTCTCCCCTCTTCAGGGGGTGGGTGGGGGGGTAACTGACAAGATATATATAAAAGCAGTTGCTGGGTTCGATAGAGTTGAGCAACAAAGTGAGGCCGAGATTGCTGTATATACGATACTTGGCCTCATGAACACGTACAGATAGGCATGCGCGCGGGGGGCACACGAACCCGGAAAGAGTGGTTGCTGATGCAACACGCCAGCTAAACCCCCTCTGCCATGGTCCGGCAGATACCCCACGAATCCTGCTACGCAGCGGCACCTTAAGCACAGTCTGCCTCAGGACAGCCTTGCAACCTGCATCCTCTCCGCTCGCAGCCGATACCTTCCTTCGTATGTATACCGAGGAAGGGGTGGGAATAGAGCGAGCGGAGCCTCTTCAATGGTATGGTCCAATTGCATCGCAGGGGGTTGCAAGGAGGTTTTTCCATGTGTACACTCGTTGACTTTGTCTTGTGGATTCAATGAGCACCAGAGGAGGATTTTTTTTTTTCACAATGTCACTGCTGCCATGTAGCACCGGTGTTCTTCGCTATGAAGGCGAATATATCAGACGTTTCCTCAATGATCTTGCTCGTAGGTTTGCCACTTCCGTGCCCAGCAGCCACCTCCACGCGCGCTAGAAAAGGTCCACCTAGTTCAGGGTTAACGTGCTGGAGTGTGGCGACGTACTTGAGTGAGTGTAGAGGTACCACGCGATCATCGTGGTCACCCGTTACCACGAGAACTGCTGGGTACTTGACTCCGGGGCGTACGTTGTGAATGGGACTGAACTTCTCCAATACTTCGAAGTCCTCTGCTTTGTCTGGGTCCCCGTAGTCGGAGATCCACGCGTGACCAATGGTAAACTTATGAAACTTGAACATGTCAAGAACACCAACCTGGCATACAGAACACGAGAACAGCTCGGGAGCCTGGTTGACGCAGGCGGCAACAAGGAGACCGCCGTTGGAGCCGCCCATGATAGCAGTCGTTGCGGGGGAGCCAATTTTGTGGCTGTGAAGGTACTTGGCGGCGGCAACAAAATCTGTGAAACAGTTCTGCTTATTTGTGAGTCGCCCGGCATCGTGCCAGGATTGTCCGTACTCGCCACCGCCACGAATGTTGGGAATCGCGAGGACACCGCCGAGACTCTGCAGGTAGACGATGCGTGTCGGGCTAAAGGTGGGGGTCAGCGAGATGCCAAAGCCGCCATAGCCGTACAGGAGCACTGGTGAGCTGGCGGTGAGAGCCCCCTTTTTGTGCACAAGAAACATGGGTATCTTAGTTCCGTCTGCGGATTCGTAAAACCGTTGCTCAGTGAGAAAGTCCTCCGCGTTCAGGCCATCGACCTTGTCGTCGCGGTAGACAGCCAGTGAGCTCTGCGGACTGTTGATGTCCATCACGAAAGAGCGGCCGGGCAACATGAACGAGGAGACTTTGAAGGAGACAAAGTCCTTTTTGTAACTGGAGAAAAATGAGGTGATGGTGCCAACTGGCAACTCAATCTTGATGGACTCCCCGTCGTGCAACTGTCTGTAGTACATCACGTCCTTGACGTCCTCGAGGTAAACGAGTAGCAGCGTGCTCTTTGCAAGCGCTGCAATTTTCAGCACCGACTTTTGCTCAGGGACGACAATGCGTTCCTCGGCCGTGTCAATGTCGAGAGAAATGATTTTTTTCAGCGGTGCCTCCTTTGTGCTCATCATGTAAAAAATCTTTCCTTCACTGCCGAGGTAGCTGTAGTGCCCAACAAAGGTGTTGATCACCTTGTTGAAGACCAGTGGCTTCTTGAGATCCTCGTAGACGGCTGGAAGACTCGCGATCCAGACAAGGTTGTACGGCTCACACCCGTTCATCACTGTAACAACGAGATACTCCTGGTCATCCGTCACTTCAGCCGCCAAATTCCATTGAGGGTGCTCGGGAACCTGAAGAATGATCACATCTTCTGACTGAGGAGTACCGATCTTGTGGAAGCACACGAATGGATTCTGCGCCGAGTCTGTCTCAGCGCCTTTGTCCACGTCCTCACAGAGCTCGGGGTAGCGCTGATAAAAGAAGCCCTCGTCTTTCCACCATGAAATGTGGGAAAACTTCACCCAATCCAGCTTGTCCGGAAGCCTCTCTTCCGTTTTCGCGTTGAGTACATGAATGTACTCCCAGTCGCTGCCCTTATCGCTTAAGCTGTATGCGAACATCTCCTCATTTTCACTCCAGGCGTGGGTTTTGAGTGCTGTGGTACCGTCGCTGCTGAGCGTGTTTGGGTCCAGAAAAATAGATGACTGACCATCCTCGAGGGACGTGGTCTGCATAATGACGCTTTGGTTTTGCAGACCTGTATTATACTCGTAGTAGTACTTGCCGGCATGCACGCTGGGGTTGGATGTACGCGCGTAGTTGAGCATCTTCGTCATCTGATTCGCTATCTTGTCGCGGATCTCGTGAGAGGAGTTCATGTAAGCTGAAAATGTTTCGTTTTGCTGCCTCACAAATTCTTTCGTTACAGCATTGAAGGGGTCCTCAAGGTAGTCATAGGGTTCGTGAATGGTGCGGCCGTGCAGCTTGTACGACGCAGAGGAGCGACGTGCGGCGGGGTAGAGAAATTTCATGTTGGATCCAGGCCGTGTGCCTCTCGTGTGTTTGTTTGATGATTGTCAGTGGTATGAGCAACAGCGGATAATTTGCAAAAAGGTGTGAACAAAATATTCACGAAAAAAATCTTTTTTTCAACTTGCACGAAAAAAGAAAAATAAAAGATAAAGCGAATGCGAATAGTAGATAGCGCAAATTCGTGTTGTTGCAGGTGGTGGGGAAATATAAGAAAGCAATCGTGAGTGCTTAGGCGTGTCGTCGTTACACCATTGATATTACAGAAATACCGAATTTTTTTTTCAGATTGGGGAAATCGCCGAGGAGACTTGATGAGAACAGTGATGACGAGCATGAGTGAGGCGCCCCACTTGGGATCTCCTTCACGCACCCCCCCGCAGTCATCTGGAGCGCTGCGAAGTGTCTGCACAGAGCGTCTGGAGGTGGGGGTTCCTTGGTACAGTGGCACTCTGAGGAGGACATCAGCAGCGCTCGAAGTGCTGGCCAAACGTGACTGCGCAAACGTGTGATACCTACGAAGATACTGCACACAGCATGTGGGACAGCAAGACCGCGCGGCGAAGAGGAGGCATCAAGGAGGGAAAGAGAGAGACGCTGCGTAGAGTGAGCTAAAAAAAAAAAAAAACGCTATCCCTGATTCACAGTAGCACTACTCAGCCACGGGGTGCCTTTTAGTTCGGAGAAAAGTTGCAAACATGCGTTACTACGAGGGTGTGTACCTACTACAGAGAAAAATAAAAACGCCCCTACAAGAACAAAACCTCATACCTGTGCCAAAAGACAACGTGAAAAAAAAAAAACACCCTCGTCGCGGCGTGCAAGCGAGAGTGAAGGCATGGCAGTGGGTGTGCAGGAGACGTACAGAAACAGACACTTCCACTGTAATGACAACAGCGACGCGGACACGGCAAGGCTGAGACGCAACTTTTTCCTTGCCCTCACCTCACCGGCGCTCTACTCCTGTGGTAGACCCCTGCACTTTCTTCACATGCCTCGACGTCTGGCCCAGCAAGAAAGTCGAGGAGTGCGTACCTGTGAATCGATCAACGAATTAGAGGAGCGGTGTTAGTGATGACATCTGCCAGCCAGTGAAGAGACTATCAGTGTGTGAAAGCAAAATACGTGCAACCTTGCGGGCCTGCAGGGGCGTTTTTCCGTGATCTCCGTTATTCCAGACGCCTCTGCCGAACAAGTCGACACGAGCATTACCAGAGGAGGAGAACGGGGGGATCACGCTAACAGAGAAAAAAAAGAGCAGGGTACACTGCGCCTATACTCCGCTCTTGAGCTCCTCGGCATCGTAAAGAGAGAGACCGTCGAGGTACTTACGCAGCACCTCCGTCTCGATGTTGTCTTCCCAGGTTGTCTTGCACGGACGCGGGGGCGGAATGGTCGTGTAGTCGGCTTCGCCTGACGCCTGTGTTTCCTTCTGCCGACCAACAGCTTCATTGATGTACTTGCCCTGTACGTCCACTGCAAAGCCGTCCACGATGGAGCGGTCCACCACCACCTTCGGCACCAGTGTGTAGCCAGCAAGCTCCTTGTTATCCTTGAGCACCTGTTCCGCTACCTTCCTCGCCTTGTCCACCAGGGCCCGGTCCTGCTCTTTGCCAGGAGCGACATAGATCTTCGCCGCAACTCGCTTCATCTTGGCGTTGACATAAGTTTCGTAGACATCCACCACATCCGGGAGCAGATCTAACATGCCGTTGCTCTGCATCCACTCCAGTGTGAAGACTGTGGGCGGGGAAAGGGATCGGAACTCCTTGACCTCACTCACCACGACAGTACGCTCCCAAAACACGGGGAGATTCGGGATGGCGGCGGCAATGGTTTTGAAGTCCTTTAGAATCCCATCAAAATTGCTCTTCGGCTCCGCTGCCTTGTAGAGAAACTTGGCAAAGGTTACCGAGTCACTCGGAACAATGTTGGCTGGAAACTGCGCGCGCTCGAAGTCGCTAGCGTACAGCTTCTTGAGCTCCTCCGATGGGGTGTAGAAGCGCACCGCTGCAACGACCGGCGCGCAAACAGAAATACGGCGAAACATTTTTGTTTAAGTCCCTTAGGGAGAGGAAGACAGCTGTGTGCTGGGAAGATAATCACGATATACGCGAGGAACTACTTCTGCTACTCCACAACTACGTCAAGACCTACGAAGCGTTTCCCGGTAAAACACTTTTTGTTTGTAAGAAGTCAGAGTGAAGGGGGTAGAAGGGGCGACGCAGTGAAGTTGATACGAGAATAGAAGCGAAATGACGATCAGAGCGAAAGCCTTGACTACGGTGACGTGCTGAAGGCAAGAGGATACCTTCCAGGTGGAGTCCACCTCATGTGAGCCTCGCGCTTCCTTGGGAGAAAAAGGGTCAAGGAGCGTCCCCTAAAGCCTCAGTACGCCAATTCAAAGTGAGGTAATAGGCACTGACTTTTTTTCATTTTCTTCCTCCGCCTCCTTCACCCCTTCCCTCCTCTGTGGATGTGGGGGGGGGGGGCAGAGGTTAGATCAAAGAGAACCACAAACCCCAGAAGTCAGCACTTCATTCATTTTCTCCCCTTTCGTGCTCATTTATGGTGCTATCACATCAAAATCACCGGTACCTCTGCCAGCCCACCAAACCACTCCGCAAAAGGAGAGGGGCTGAAAGGGTGCCAAGTAGCGCTACAGTCATCAAGCAGAAAAATGAATACACTAGAACACGTTACAGGTCTTTTTTGTGAGAAGTGTTTGCTGTGACACACAACACATCAGCCCCACCCTGGGCTCTCTGACCGGTCTCTCCCTCCTCTTGGGAGCCGGAACATGGGCCTGTCGCACTGCGCCAGGCAGTGAAACACTCCGGCACCATGACCGCCGACACCCGGTAGCGATGAATTGTCCCCGACATCCTCTTTACGTCGTAGGCGACTGTCGGTTGTGCATTGGGGTTGGCAAGGTGGGGAGGAGGTCAGAGGCGACATGGGGTTCGACGACACATCGAGCCCTTCACCCTTAGCACCCCCACCCCCCCACGCTGCAAAGACCCAGGTCATCAAGAGGATCACCCCCAGGAGATGAAAAAAAAAAAAGATCTGATAGGACTCGGACAAACATTCCCTTTTCCCAATAGCCAACACACACACACACACACACACACACACATATATATATACACACTCGCGCGCCCGGAAAAAAAAAATCGATACTGGAGATAGCACTCAAAGCCACGACTAAGAGAACTGAGATGTGTCGCTAAAATGAGTGGAGAGGAGGTACAGCAGAAAAGGGAAGAAGGAAAGGCGGTGCAGAAGGCCAGACAGACACGATACACTATATAACGCTTGATGTGGGCAAAGGAAATGAGAAGAGAGAAGGGCTGAGCATTGAATCCTGCCGGATATAGAAACGAGAAGACGACCGAAACCCCCATGACGAGCTACCCCTCCGTCTCCTCCTCCTCTTCTATTTCTCCGCTGCGCAATCCTTCTCGTTTTTTTTATTTTTTTGTTTGTTTAGGAACGTCCTTTTTTGGTCACGAAAAGAGATCCTTCAACTCTGCAGTTCTTTCGGTGGAGTGCGATGGGGTGAAACCCGGAACTGTTGCGTCGTAGGTTCTGCTCTCTACGCCGCCCCCAAACAAGTCATCGATGACTCCTTTCTCAACAGGCAACGATGAGGGCTCCTGCGATCGAACAGAAGCTTGGAAATGCGGTGAACACGCGGCTGCAGCGGAGGGTATAGAGCTGAAGAGATCACCAAGCGGGTCTACGTGTTGAGCTTTGTCGATGCCGCCTGGCACCTGATGCTGTGCTCCGTTTTGATTATCCGTTCCAAACACATCGTTCCCTGCCTCTCCACTGGCATTGGTCTGTATGCCGTCCAGGGTGCCTGTCGGTGTCGCCTGCAACAGTGCGGCCTCGCCATCGTCTTCGGTGTCATCCTCGTCAACCTCAACGCCCGCAAGCCCATAGGGAGGGAGAAACGACTGGTAGGGACGGGCGAAGACGATGGCAGCGGTGTTGAGAGATTTCTTCAGGTCCGCCATAGTCATGGAATCGCTAAAGGTGCGGTCAACGTCAACAGGCACGATCTGACCATGAACCACCTTCTTCATCTGATCCACAGTGATTCCTTTGGAAAGGAGGCGCCAGTAAGCCAAGGCCCGGTCACGAACATCAGCATCGGTGCAGTGTGTCGTCGCAATCTCCAGGACGCGATGCAGCTGCGACTCCATCGTCTGGGGGTCTCTCAAAAACATCTTTACCGAAGCGCTCAAAATTGATAGCTGAACGCGCTGTGCGTGCTCCATGATGGTGTCGATGAAGCGCTGAATTATGTCCTTCCCATTGCTAACGAAATCGCAGTACTCACCGAGCATCCACAGCAGCGATACAGTCGCCTCCTCTTCTGTGACCTCGTCAGCGCCGTATTCGGCCACCAACACATCCAACATAAATAATTCTGGGTATTTGCGTACAATATCCTTAGCGGCTGTCACCACGTTGGGCAGAAGTTCTGGTCGCTTATCTACCAGCTGCATGAGAAGATTGGCGCAGTCGGACGCTATGGAGTCTATTTTTATCCCCAGCGAAGCGATGGCGCGGACCACCTCTACCACAAAGACCATGTCGACACCAGAGGCGTACTCGGCGAACTCCTTGATGATATCTGGCGCCGTGGACGGCGTGACGAGCTTCAGCAAAAGACGGAGCTTCTCCAGCTTCACAAACGGTGGGTCGCTGTAGCGCACGTAAAAAGCGTCGAGATTCGTGCGCAGTAGATTCGGGAAAATGACCAGCAGCGCGTGAATATTCTTGCAGACAATGTACTGAGTTTCGGCATCACGCTTAGCCAGTGTCAAGAGGGCGGTGTTGACGCGTAAAGTACAGCGGTCAATCAGCTCCTGCGAACATCGACTTACAAGATTGGCGACCACCTTGATTGCTCCCATAACGACTGCCGGGTTCTGGTGGCTCATGCGCGGTAGAACGCGCACGAGAAGGGTCTCAGCGCTCTCTCGATCTCCGGGACGGTGAGCAGAGAGTAGTTCTAGGATGAACTGCTGTCCCCATTCATTACACTCTGCAAGTGCAAAAAGGAGTCGACTTACCCACTCGCTGCTATACTCCATTTTTTCGCTGCCGTAGTCGTTCACCTCGCACATGATGGCTGCGGCATTGGATGCAACCATCGGATTGTTGTCATTCAACAGCTCGACCAGATCCTTCTGTAAGTCCTGCTGATAAAAAAGTTGCATGTCAGCGTGAAAGAGCTTCCCCAGGCCCATGGCGGCGGTCTTGCGAACATAGGGATCTGGATCTGCCACGGCACGGTGCAGAGGCTCCAGAGTATACTCGAGCACCGAAGCAACCCGGATGCACATCATCGTCCGTAGTGAAAGCGCTCGCACAACAGCGGAGGTGTTCGTGGTATCTTGCAGAAACGTGTTCACAGCCAACAGGGCTTTCTCTGGTTGCAGTCGCGCCGTGCTAAGAACATACAAGTAGACCAGCTTCTTCAACTCGAGATCGGTTGATGGACCAAGCTTCACGACGTCGACAAAAAGATAACTCACGTCACGCCCCATCGTCATGTTGGCAATAATGCGTTTCACAGCAGCTTTTTTGCGGTAGTTATCCGTGCCGTTGAGGTCATTGCGTAATCCCACGATTTCACCGCGGTGGGTCTGCGCGAAGTACTTCGATCCCGTCTTCGTTCCTTCCAGCTTACGCTGGATCCTTTCTCGCGCTTTGCGGAGGAAATTCTCCATCGCATTCGTATCGGTCTCTGAGCCGTGATCAACGCAGGCACAGCGCTTTCGAGAGATTGGCAGAAATAGTCTATTCCCGGAGCAACTGGAGCAGAACAACAAAAAAAAGAGAAGTGGAAACTTCTCTCAAGTGCACCGTTGCACCACAGAACGATAGCCACTGGATGCGATGATATCACCTTCAACGGAAACCCCTTCCTCCTCCTCCTCCTCTCTGAATCAAACGACCTGTGAAAACAAAAATACGGCCGAAATCGCAGCAAGATGCAAGCGAAAAAAAAGGCAAAATAGGGGGCAGAATGGGGGAAAGGAGGAAGGGCAGGTGCGCGTGAGTGCTAGTTGGGTGTTTTTTTTTTTAGCAGGGGTCTGCGAGCGACCAAAAATTGACGCTGTAAAGTCGCGTAGTATTTTTTTAATTATATGATTTATTATATACACATGCAGGTGATATGATATATATATATATATATATATATCATCCACATCCAAAGTGTCGGATGGGCCGCGGAAAAGGTGACAATATCATAAGAAAGAGGCAACAGGGAAATACAAAGTGCAGAAGAAGATATCAGAAGGATTTGATACAATATCAAAGACATCAGGTAAAAAAAAAAACGAACCAAGAGAAAGCGAGGTGATGTAGCGCATAAATTAAGCTTTTCTACAGAGTCTCAGCCTCCCCTGCAACCTTGGCGGAATCTTGTTCGGGTAATGCTCGTTGCGGTGTGTGCATGCGCGTGTGTGTGTGCGTTGTGAAGCTCCAACACAAACGAATATATACGCGAAACGAAGAGGAGAGTCGGTGGCGAAATGGTGATCATGAAGATAGGTGCCAGCAAGCAGTCTATAGCCATTGTGTTTATCGCGTTTTTTTTTGTGGAACTCTTCAGCTTTTTTTTCATCTTGAAAAAACACACACACACACACACACAAACGCCTGCCAAACATCACAAGCACTAGAAGGTATTTTAGCATGAAGAGGGAACGTCACCAGTAACAAGGTTTGACGGCCAACAGAAATGGGAAAAGACTAAAAACGGAGAAAAAATATATATATGAGTTTTTGCACGTGTAACCTCGCATACTGACACAGAAACAGACCAATACAGACGCTTCTCTGACAGACACCAGCTCGACAGGCTATGTTTGTCTGCGCGCACATCTCTGAGTTGAGTATTCGTCTTTGCAGTGGTAATGCGAAGAAAAAAAAAGTTGCAGAGTGAAAGAAGGGAGAGGCAGTGCACAGGCTAGGAGAAGGAGAGATGGACAGTCGTCAATAAAAAAAAAAAGACAACACGCGAGTACAAGTTGCTTCACAGGTGAATGCATGAGTGCGTATAGCTAACGGGGTAGCCAGGACTCAAAGGGCCACCGAAAAAAAAAAAACAGAAACAAGAGATGAAGGCAACGATGAGACACCAAGACGTCTGCGGCAGAAAACTGACGCGTTACGGCCACGGAGGCACTCTGCGACCGGGCGTATTAGTGGAGTGCCGTTCCACGACTCAGGCAAAAACTCATTCCTCCATCGAAATGAGGGCAGACGCAAGGGGATTTAACCGCGAAAGCAGAAGGCGACGGATCACATGGCGGAGACGAGGAGAAACGAATTTTCGCACCCCTCCCCTTTATTTGTATATATATATGATCTATACCCTGCGCTATCGACCGCGTGTTACAGTCACAATGAACGTACACGCGAACAGATAGACACGTGAAGAAACTCTTGACTTCTTTCTCAATGGCGTCGCTGTGGATACGCCAGCGGTGATGTCCTCGCATGTGAATATTGCACTGAGGATTTAGTATAAGGCGATCAAACACTAACGAGCACAGACGCGCAGCCACACACACACAGACATATATATATATATATATATATATATATATGCATGCACAGAGGTGCACTGGTAGAGGCACGCACCATTTCAGCGTGTATACAAGTTCAGAGAGGAGAGCGGCGCCGGAAAAATGGAGCACTCGTTTCTTGGGGAGGGGGAGAGCGCCAAGCACACAAGCGAAGCAGGAATAATTGTACATTGAAAAAGCGAGCAAATTTCCTGCATGGACGGTGAACATCATAAGCAACAACAACAAAAAAGGGGGGAACAAGTGGTGGAGTACGGAGAGGACCGCTGCCGAAAACCGCTCCCCCACCCCCACCTGTTATTTTTTTCTGGCTTAACAATTACCCCCCCCCTTCTTCTGGTCACCCGTGCAGGGGTAGAACACGCTCAAGCATGGAGGTGGAGGGAGCAGCACAGGAAAAAAAAAGGAGGAGGATCAAGAGAGAAGACGAGTAGCAGCTGAATTGATTAGAGCCCAGCACACCCACATAAACGAGGGGGGGGGAAGGTGGGTAGGTAGGTGGCCCAGTGATGGAAGAACTTTCTCCCGCCCGTGAGACCTTTGCTTTCCTCGAATCTATACGCTCCCCAGCTGTCGTCGCATCGCTCGCCTCACCGCACTCCCCCCCCCCCTTTTTGTTCCTTTCCCCTTCGCCTTTGACATGCTATTCGTGGAGATGGGACGCAAAGCCCCGCAACAGAACTGAAGAAGCAACAATAAACACGAAAAAAAAGAGATGAAAACGCTACTGAAAAAAAAAATAATAGATATAGATATACATATACATATACACACATATATATATATATATATATATATAAAGCGCACACAAGAAACAAAACAAACTAATACGCTACAAGGAGGAGCGACAAACTTCTGCAAGTGAGAGAATATCTGAGATGAGGTGAGCACGCTAGAGGACTGTAGAGAGGCGACGACGACGACACCGACAACAACCAAAAACAAAAAAAAAATCAAGTATTTTCTTCACAATGTCAGCTGAGTATTCCCCTTTTCTTCTTCAGCGTGGTGGCAGCGCTGTCATCTGCACAAATCGACGCTTCAATGCGTGTCTGAGGCAGTGTGACTAACGGGGACTCTCCGGAGATGTGTGAGGCACAAGGTCGTGAAGGCGCAGTAAAGCCTCGAGTGGTCGGTGTGAAGAGGAACACACACACACGAGAACTCGCTATGTCGGGGCAGTGAGAGAACGACTTGACTACGCTACACGCCGAGAATGAATAGACGAAGTTTGCAGAAAGCAGTCAGACATCACAGAATCAGAAAAAAAAAAGCGTGACTCCAAATCACCATGAGAACGCCCGTAGCACGCGCCTGAGTAAAGACGCTATCAATTAAGATCAAAAGAATGAACAACAGAACCAGAGGGAAGCACAGGGGAGGTAATCAAATAAGTTGCACGCAGGCAGGGAAACACATGTACAGCTCACAAACAACGCTGGGTAGCGCAAATGTTACTTGAATTCTCTTGGGAGACAAGAGCAACAGGAGGGGGGGGAAGTATCCGGGCAGACACACGCACGCACCTCACACGCCTCCTGGAAGGCTTAACAAAGCTGCCTGCACAGAAGCAAATCCCCAGAATACATACAAGAGAAAGCAAAATTGTACTAGGAGAGTTGATGGAGACGTTGGCAGCGAGATCATTGCGAAACAGTTGGGAAAGCGAAGCCAATCTTTGCATAACAAACAAAACAAAACAAAAAGCCGAGAAATGTTGCCGGAGCGGGGGAGGGAAAAGGGAAGGAGGAGGGGGGGCAAAGAAGAAGTTCGGCAATCGGTGAAGCGGAGATATACACGTGCGGGTCGGCGGGAAAACAAAGACGAAGACCAACAAAAATGCGGCTTCTACACAAGGAGACGCGCACATGCACAAGAACAGAATGAATATATATATATATATATATATATATATATATATAAAGAGAGAGTCATTGTACATCTTAGAAAAACACACAGGTTGAATGTTGTGGTTGTACTAATACGCGACATGTGCGGCGCTTGGATCAGCAGCCTCTCACGAACGACAAAAACGGAAAGAAAAAAAAGCAAGAAAAGAAAACTATTTCCACAGAGCCAAAGCAGAAAGCCGCAGAGAAGACATGGAACAACGAACGAACAGCTCTGAATCAGAGCAACATGTCTGTTATCTTACCGATTTCACGACTCCCTCAGGCAACATTCGGAGTTGACGGCATATCGTGCATCGACTTCGATAAACAGACGGTGAGGGGGAATTGGAGAAAGAGAATGGCAGTGCCAATCAACATGAAGCAAGAGGAGATTATATATATATATATATATATATATACAGATAAGTTATAAGAGAGGTGAGGGAGTGGGTGACGAGGAGGATATTTTCCAGGTTGGTACCTCATAATTATCACCGGAGTTGCGCACCCTTGAAAGGTGTGCCGCCCCTCGTCCCGCTTTCCATATAAGTCTTCTCGCACACGAAAAGACGCTTCATAAGGAGGGAAAAAAACGGAGAACGTCCATGAGTAGCGAGGGCCATGAAAAGTGATAAGACAGGACATATCTTCAGGTTTAAGCTTGATGGCCAAATCTAAACAAGTGAATACACTCACCGGTTTTTTTTTGTTGCCGAAGCGTGCGATGCAAAGAAAACGGGGGACAAAGAGTAGAACCAAGGTGTGAAACGTGTAAAGTCCTTTTTTTTGTTTGTTTTGGCCTGGTAAACGGTTGCTGCCACTGGCTAAGGAAGGCACGTTTTGCCGAGCATCCGTGGACTAAGCCTGAGACAAAGAAGGGGAAAACACGCGGGGGTGGGATTGAGAACAGGCGTGAGTGGGAAGCGATTCAGCCTTGCCAGGGGAGCAAAGATGCGCACCAAAAACAGAAGCGAAATTTAGAGAGCGACTTGAGAAAAACAACAACAACAACAAAAAAAAAAGCACGGAAAGATAAAGAGGTGGCTATTGTTGCACGTCGATTCAGGCAGCGCAGCGATAGTCGAATCAGAATACAAGAGACAAATGATCAAAGGCGACGTACGGGAAAGCAAAAAACACCATCGGCACTTGACGCACATCTGAGACACACACAAAGCAGAAACAGAAAGCCAGTGGCTGAAACAGAATGTTTATTCTGCTCCGAGGGTGAGCCCTCGTAACCTCTTAGTGTGCGCTGTCTCTGGAAAACGCGTGTAATTTCCCGTGCTCCCAGCTTACACACACACACACACACACACACACTCTTGAGACTTTTGTCGTGAGTCTCACTCGCCTACAACTTCCCCTTCTCCAGTCATCACCTATCCAAACTCGCTTGCTTCACCCCACCCATCCCCATCAACGTACACTGAAATATCGAAGAGAAAAACAGATCCTACCGAAAAGGGAGGAGGTGTCCACAAATACACATCATTTGAGGGCCACCGTACACCCCGAGCTCCATCCTCGACGGCTCGTTGAATGAGCGAAAACAGACGCCCAAAATTGCACTCGTATACCGGTGAGCACTCGTGCAACTACGCCAAGAAAAAAGGGTGGAACACGCGGCGGATACGTGCCGAGTGTGAAAGCAGCGACGGGGCACAAGTGCATCCACAAGTCTTTCTATCCACCCCTCTCAAGCACCTAATCACACCTATATTTCTTCTCGTTATACACGCATCAGCACTTCCTTGGTGAGAAGCGTATTTCCCTGTGGGTCTTCGCTGTGTTCGCGACGGGGCAAAAAAAGACAGCTAATGGCGACGAAGATCGACCAGACTTGTGCGCTGTGCCCACTCGAGGAGTGGGGATAGTCATAAATCGTGCAAAAACCAGACGCGCGACCCTGAGTGAAGGGAAACTTCGTGGTGATTGCAGAGGGGAGGAAGCCAGAGGTAGGCAGGGATGTGGAACAGGTGAAACGGTAGAGTAGGGAAACACAGCGCCTTCGTCAGGTTGTAAAAAAAAAAATATACTGTAGTGTGCGAGCACCCTCACGCAGCAGCGGTTGAAGAGCAGGCGTAGAATAAATAAAACTCAATTGGGTGCCTCTTCACAGAAACTAGTAAAGAAATTGGATCGGCACACAAATGGGCATCAAAGACTGTGGTGCTCTCGTTGTCCTTTTCGCGCAGACAAGTGTGGAGGTTGTGTGACAGAGTTCACGAGGGGAGGCCCCACCGTGAACCAGCATACAATCGAGGAAAGCTGTGCCTTTGACCCAGACTGCCATCAACTAGAATGCGCACTAACATGGTTACATGTCACTCTCTTTTCGATTTTCTTCAGAAAAGAGGACCACAACAGCCATGCAAACAGGGGGAGATGAAGAGGAGGGAGGGAGGGAGGGGGGGGGGGGGTAAAGACAGATGGTGAAGTTATAAAACACAAATACAAAAAGATAAGTCACACTCTATCAAGCACAATTTCGAACACAGAACGGGAGGAGAAAAAACGAGTATCCTTTGTACACATATATATATACACACACATATATATATATATATATATATATTTTTTTTTTTTAATTTTTTTCAACAAAAACAAATTAGTGAAACGACCAACACCAACAAAAATAGAAACGAGGGTAAACAGGAGGAGAGGGGGAGGGCGGAATAGAAGCGAATACTTTCGATAAAGGCCAACACCTCAACGGGGAACCATAAAAGCTGCCCCTGAATGGGAAGGACATCAGAGAAAATATATAAAGAAGAAAAGAGGCAAGAAAAGAAGCTCAGGGGAGAGGGAGGAGAGGGAGGAGCGTGGGGGAGGGGGGGGGAAGGTACGGTGATTTAAAAACTGTATCCTCTGGGGGAGGGGAGGGCGAGAGAAGTGAGCGCGTACAACCTTTGTTTTCACTTCTGAATCACTATTTTCTCTGAGTGGATGACGACTCGATCCACTCTCAGGTAGTGAAGGTGAAAACAAAACGCGTACGCACGCGCACCCAAAATGGCTTCTGCCCGAGCGGAGTTAATAAGCGCATAAACAGAAAAAGGGAGGAGGAAAAGAAAAAAAAACATAAGCGATCGACAGGCATAAGAGATGAAAACATAAAAAAAGGCGAAACAGCGAATGAATCAATACGCAAAAAGAAAAAAAAAGGGAAAGCTATATGCTATTAATTTGATCCGAAATCTCCCTCTTTGCAATAAGACCACCAGAGCTGAAGTGAAGCGCTGTACGATGATGGGGACACCAACACCTCACAGCATTCCGCTCTCCATCTAATATATGTATATATATATATATATATATATATATATACTCTCTTTCTTTACTACTGAGAGTCTATTTGTTTGTTTTCTTTTTTTCGTTTTTTTTTACGTTTACGTTAACGTTACCGTTTTCGTTTCGTTCGTTGGTCGTACGTCGTCGTCTT
>CM007320.1:3660534-3700655 GCA_000333855.2 Endotrypanum monterogeii
GATCCGAAATCTCCCTCTTTGCAATAAGACCACCAGAGCTGAAGTGAAGCGCTGTACGATGATGGGGACACCAACACCTCACAGCATTCCGCTCTCCATCTAATATATGTATATATATATATATATATATATATATATATAATCCTCTTTCTTTTACACTGAGCTATTTGTGTTTCTTCTTTTTTTTTTTAGCTAAAGCCCTTTGTTGTCTGGTCAGCTGCATTTGTGGATTCAATTCCTGTTTTCTCTTGTTTAGGAGAGAAGAAAGGGAAGGGAGGGGCGGTGGGCATACCACTGTGCTCTAACCCGGTCAGTCCCTCCCCTCTGCTTTCTTGACTGACATTTTTCATTCCCCCCGCTGAGGCAACCAAAAACGTAGTCCCAATGCAAGGCATTTAATAAAATACAGAGGAAGGGAAAAAAAAGAAACAAACGCATACACATAGCTTGGAGGAGAGGAATGACGCTCACTAACAGTCATCAACACGCACAGACACAGACACAGACAGAGAGGGAGCGAGGGGACCACAAACACTATAAAAATAAAATGTGGGTGAGGGAGAGAACACAAAAGTCAAGATTAAAACAAGAGCAGGAAAATAAAGCTATGTGCGTAGGCTTCGAGGTGATGTGGTGATACAGCTGAGCGAAGGCAAGGGGATACAACAGGGAAGAGGGGTCAGTATCCCCATGGTGAGACATCTCGTGCAGCAGCCGACACGTAGACAAGAATACACACACGTCTTTGAGGGAAAAAGAAGAGCGAACTGGAAGATGGGTACAAAAGCAAACACAGGGGAACAACAGTAGGACACTTTTTATGTTGTTGCTGTTTTGTCACATACCACTTATATGTCAGTTTGAAGTCACGTTGAGTTAATGGATACTGGGTTGGGTCAAAAGGTGAGGGGGGAGGGGGGAACCAAAAAAAAAAATAAATAAATAAATTTTATAACTCGGAAGGAAGTAACAAACAAAGGACACTGTCAGTCCCCCTCCCTCTCTCGTGACTGTCCCCGTTGGACTTTAAAAAAAAAACCATGATCCAGTTGTTTAATTCTCAATCTGCTTGCTTCCATAGACTATTACATTCGTTGACTGACTGTGGTATGTCTCGACATTTCCCCACACAACCCTTTTATCTCAAAAGTACTTTAAGTTTCACATTTAAAAGTGAATGTGTCAGGAAGTACCGCGTTCAGTACACACTCCACGCGGAAAAACCGCTGATCGTGCAGTGAGTAGAGCCTCCCCGATGAAATATATATATATATATATATATATATATATACGAATAAATAAACACACTGACATGACAACGCGCACGAAACGGGAAGCCTAAGAGGCCGTGAGCGACAACTCGCGACTCCTCTTTTAGTTTCAGCCACAAACACGTAAAACACGAGCCGCTTGGCGTCTCGAACCCGGTCAATTATGGTATCACCAGCTAGCCCTCATCTCGACTGAATGCACGAAAAACCGCATGTGCCCCAGCCAAAGAGCCTCTGTCCGAAAAGAGGGGTAACAGTGGAGTCGAGGAGCGCCATTGTGCTAGGCAAGACTTTGCTCACACACGATCAACACATCCAAACCCGTTATTCCTTTTCTCCTTCCCGCAAGGGACCCTGTGGAATGAAAATTTTAAAAAATGAGAAAATAGCAGAATAGCAAAACGGTGGCGTGACAGCGATGATCGTTGAAACAACCAGAGGTACGTGTGGCCTTGAGTGTGTGTGGGGCGGAGGCAGGGGGAAAAAAAAGAGAATAAGAGGACAAAAAAAGCACAGAAGGAAAAATAAGTGCGCTACAGCAGGGGAAAAAAAGAAACAATTTTGAAACAGCGCATAAAGTAAGCTTGAGACTTCAGAAAAAAAAATGAATGACAAAGATACTGTTAGGAAGAGCGGAGAGAGGGAGGGAAGAACGGAATGGAAAAAAAAACAGATATGTTGTGAATCGCAGTGATAGAGAACATCGCATCGCTGCAGGGCAACAAAGCAGAATCAGCCGCAGCAGCAAAACGAAGAACCCTCTATCACCTCGCACACACGCACATATACGCTGTAAAATTTAAAAAAAACTGTTGTAAATCTTCATTCAAACCTTTTTGCGCGGTTTTTTGTAAGTAGGTAAGAGTTAGGGGCAGTCGCACCCAGGTCTGTGCTCTTCTAGAACACAACACGTTGTTGAGCAACAAACTTGCGCTTGATGCTCTGGGCACCGGCGGGTCGCATACGTGACTGTTGCTGAGCTGGGTGAGAAAAGGTACTGTTTGTGCGGACGCGGTCGTTGTGCGAGAACTTTGACACGGTGGTGGAAGGAACAGCATACGCGTCCTCGGCGCTGAGCAAACAGTAGGCCTGCATCGCTGTGCCCTTGTCCGTCAACACACTCTCCTGAGAGAGGCGCGGCGTGCTGGCGATGTACTCGGGGACAGTGATTCCCTCCTTTTCGTGGCGCTCGACGAGATCCCGCAACAGTGCCAACAGCGTGTGAAGCGTATGATCTGCAAGCTCGCCACCCTCGTAGTCTTCAACGAGAATCGCGTTTTTCTCGTAGCCACGACAGCAGTCCGGTGTATTTTCCACAATAATCGTCGTCTCCAAATCCCGCCCGAGGAGACGCAGCTCTTTGGTGGCCGACGTGCCGTTGAACCAGCGACGGTGCCGATACACTGTGTGACAGACGGCACCGCACGTGTCGATCTGTGCGACAACCGCGTCCGCGTAACGGTGCTTACTGGAAGTCCAAACAATTGTCTCGCAGTGGTCAGCGAGAAATCGCATCAGTGTTTCGATACCAGGGCGTACGTAAAGCGGTCCTCGGCGCGCGTAGATGAGCGTTTCGTCGAGGTCCAGCACAACTGTTAAGCGATTCTTGATTTCTGTTGGCTTCGCCGGGACGAGGTACTCCCCTGACGCCGTTATGGATGGAGAGCGACGAAACGCCTCTGTAGACTCCGTCACGGAGTCCTCAAGGCTTAGAGAAAAGACATCCGGACAGTACACTCCCCGAAAACTGGCGCCGCGTCTACGCTGGCTTGGCATGCAGAAGCCACTTTTGTTTATTCTTGCACACCAAGCGTATGTATCCGAGCTACCGGAAATGGAGGAGAGTGAAGGCAAAGAAAGAAAAAAGAAACACACCCAAAGGCTACAACAACAACAAAAAGAGATGAAGATACCACGAAATACACACACACAGTGGACACAGGGGAGTTGAAGAAAACAAAAAAAAACACGGATTCACTACTCACCCTATTTTATGCTGCTCTTTTTTCCTCTGAGCTAAAATTTTCGTGTCAACTGCTAATACAGCTACTAAAGCTAGGAAAAGAAAAAAAATAAGAGAGAAGCGCAGGCGATGGCTACTGTTTCCCTGCTGAGATCACTAAGATACTGAGTACGCGGCGTAATGAGATTAACGACTCCGGAGGAAAAATAAAAGTGAACGGGCTGTTCGTAGCACTGGTGAGTACACACCACCTAAAATGCGAAAGATAGGGAAGAGGATAAGGTCCGTGGTGGTGGAGGGGGGGGACTACAAATTTATTCTTCTTCTCGTGGTTATTTGCGCTCTCTCGATAAAAGGGAAGAGTACGAAGTACGGACACAGAAAGCAATTTGAAGAAAGTGCTGTATTTGCGCTCGCCCGTCAACACGGAAAGGGGTGTAGATGTTGGGGCAAAGAAAAAAAAAACGATGGTGAAACACCCACGCAAGCGATGCGTGCGCTCAAAACTTTTTTTTTCAAACTTAAAAAAGGAGCATAAACAATTTTTTTTTTGATTTCGTAGCTGGCCGCGACAAGGAGCGTGAAGTAGCGAAGAGGGAGCGGGAAAAGAAACAACAAGCGAATACGCAACAATGCAGAGTCACACAGCGACGATTCTCTGAAAAGAGCGCAAACGGCAAAGTGAAGTGGGCGGGATTGAAAGGGAAATAAAAACAGAGAAAATTCAAAAAAAAACGTGAAAAAGAGACGGGAGACGACTCAGAGAAGCAGGGTGGGGGCAGCAACCCCAACGGAATAATAACAAAACAACAGCACCAGCAACCTCGGGACAAAAGCGGAATGAAAGGAAAGGAAAAGAAACGAATCCAAGATGACGTAAAAAAAAAAAGGGAAGTGGTAGAGAGTTGAACACCGACCAATAAAAAAAAAGAGGACAATAAACAAGAGGTGGAAACCCAAATGAAAAAAGACAGTAAACAAAAACAAAAAAAAGGCGAAAGACTCGGAAAAAAAAAATGCACACACGCAAGCACCAGGGGAGGGTAGAAGCGAAAGATAGTGAAGAAAAAAAGGGGGGAAAACACGCACACACAAATATATATATATATATATATATATACGTCGCTGAGAGTAGAAAGAAGTGTAAAGAAAAACGCGTTCAACAGGGGCCGAAAGCGTAGGGGGAGAGAGTGAGTTGTCAATGTACCGCAAATCACATACGTGAAGACAACAATCAGTTGAAGCTCTTTTTTTTTTTGCAAGCAAACGTGAAAACAGAGAAAAAGAAAAACAGGATCAACGGGAAAGAAAAAAAAAAGCACGAGTGAGAGTTGTGTGTGTGTGCGAGAAAGGGACACGAGGCAAGGTAGTCAGTGAAGAAGTAAATCCCTGTTGTGCTTTACAACGAAGCAGAAGTAGACAAACAGTGCAAACGGAATGAGGTCAGACGATCCTCGCAACGCAAAGCAGATGTTTGGCACCAGAAAGTCTGTGCTTGTGTCTGCGTGCGTACGTGGCGATTACAAGGTTCAGATATCTGTGTCAAAGCTCAACTCAGTGATTGGGTGTGGTAATATATTGCGCTATTTTTCTTGTCGTTAGGTCTAAATCCCCTCTCCTTGTCTCTCCCCATGGACGCCTCAAACCTTTTCCTGCAGTGATGCGGGGAGAGGATACTGCTATGGAGCTACTCTGGCGCTCTATTTCGAGCGCGTGCACCTCCCCCCCAAAAAAAGAGTCAGTAGATTGAGGTGGATGCGTGCACAAGGAGGTGAAAACTAGGGAACGACAGAGGAAAGAATAGACGAAAAAAGGATGACTCGAGGGAAAAAAGCAGAGGGAAAATGTTTGAAAAAATGGTTTCCTGTCGCTGCTGACCCTCAAACGTCGAAGAAAAAAAAAAATCGCTCACGTATTCGTCAGTCGTGTGTGCCCCACGAAAAACAACAAAAAAGGGGAGAGTGCGGGTTACGAGGTGAAGAACGAACGGTAAGTGGCGAGGACTGCAGAAAGCACGACGCGAGACCCTAAGGAAAAACGCATACAGTAGTGTTTTCCCTCTTTGAAAGAAACAAAAAGAGATTGCAGTAAGGCAAAGCAAGCAAGAAGAGAAGCAACAAGTTTTTTTTTTTTTCAAAGGGACAGAAACAGAAAGGTGACGGGAGACAATGTCATAAGCGTTTGCGTGAGGAATAGCGCAAATTTACTGCGTTCGATTGGTCGTAGGGATGGTCCAAGACACAGTGCCATATATTTTGTATATGACAGGGGTGTGTGAGTGGGGAGCGCACGAAGGAGAATAAGTTGCCCGATGAGAGTGTGAAGGGTAGCAGTACGCAAACCAAGAATGTCCGTACGCATGTTTGGTACAGCAGGAAATAATGTGCAAGTAAGAACCCCAGAAGACAAAGATGATGCGAGAGTGAAGATTCGCCCACAGGCAGGGGCCAAGGGTCCAGAAAGGTTTTTTTTTATGCATTAGTGCGAATGAGGACGAGGAGCGAGTCGATGCTCTCTCCTGTGCGCACCCCGCCATCGCCAGGTGCTACGCGGCGGCAGATCCCGAGAAGAGCAGCGGAGAAAGAAACACCAGCGGCAAGTGCGCCGGTGAAGTTGCTCGTCAAACGGCATCACTGGCAGTCAAAGGCTACGTGCAACGAGGAACCATGGACTAGGAAGGAAAGGGTGAAGGGTCTTCGCCTACCCATTACTTTATGTTTTCGGCGCCGGCGCAGTACATGGAAAAGATGAAACGTGATGGTCCACTGACGCAATGGCCGATGTCTCCGCAGAGAGCAGACGAAACACACTTATCCTTGCAGTGCGCAGGTGCATTTGATTTGTTCTCGCTCTCCAACACACCAACTGCCGCATCTGCATTTTACGTGGAGGTGTTCTCACGCACACCAGCGCCTACGCCGCCACCCACTACGCACCCACTACGCGAGCGATGCAAAGAACTTGTACATGTGACCCTCATGAAAACAGAAGTGAATCCTCAAACCTCATCCGACGACCAGACGCCCTTGACACAGGGACCCGTGCAAGACAACAGCACGGCGAAACCAGCTTCTTGATGGGCACCTCCAAAACCCTCCGCGGAAAGCCACCTACCGGACCCAGCAGCAAACTAGCGCGCCATATCATGGAGAGTTCGAGGATACTGAAGAACTGAAAATTAACCGTGCCACCGGAAGAAGAAGAAAAAAGTTTCGGTTCAAAAAGCAGAAAACGACCACTCCTCTCCTCAGCCGTCTCCACGTGACTCATTTATACCCACGCCCTCCCCTCCTTCAGGAGTACAGCGAGGGCATCCACACTCAAAGAGGTAGTGTTCCCACAATTGCTGCTGACGCACTGCGAAGGGCAACTCTGCGCCGATGTAGCTGATAGTGAGCTCCTCGCCCGTCTTGATGTCCCGCAGCGCCACGACAGTGAGGGTTTCATCGTTCGCGCTGGAGTATTGGACACAAAGATTTGGATCGCAGGAGTGATTGAAAAGGCACCCGACCGCGTAGATGCCCTGACCGCGAGAACTCCACGAAAGGTCGTCCACATGCTTCGCTCTTCCGGTCTCGAGAACCCTCTCCTCGTACGCTCGCATAGATTGTTCGCCACCTGCCAGACAGCTGACAAGCTCTCGATGCATCTCGTATGGGGACGGCGGCGACCGCTCTTGCCCATTGAGCAACACCGCCCCCATGATCTCCGACCACCGCCGTACATGCATGAAGGTGCGCTCCTCGTTATCCATGCTGAAGACATCATGTAGAAGATCGAGGGTGGACTGACAAAAGGTGTCTTTATCTCGTGTCCCTGGAGAATATGCAGCCCTCACGGCGGGAATCGACATCGGGTCGTTTTTGCTAGATGCGAAGACTACCTCGTGTTCAAACCCTGCGGCACCACTAGATGTTTCGCTAAGATTGTCCTCGACTAACAGGTATGTGAAGAAGAAAGAGGTGATGGGCGAGCGGATAAGCTGCGCAAAGGGTGCAAAGGCGTCCTCCAACGACGCTCTGTGGAGACGACGCGCACACAGTGTCTGCGCAACGATGCGCAAACTCAGCATCGCTGTATCACTGTAGTTTACGCCACCCTGTACCCAGTCATATTCCATGTACTGGGAGTGGGCCGCGAGCTGCGATGCGTTCATGCGCCCGGTGCAGCAGACCCAGTGAAACTGGCTCATGGCAGTCTCACGACACCGAGCGGAGCAGAAGGATTCCTGACAGCCCTGCGCGCTCCACAAGCAGGGCACCGGCGCCAGAGGCATATGCAGCTCTGGGAAAGGCAGGTCTAATGCGGCCTTTTTTCGCCGAGCATTGCGTGCAACCTGTGTGCGAGGCGTCTCTAGCGAACGTAAACAAAAGCTACAGACCTGCACACCTTCTTTGAAATCGTCCATATTTTGAGAGCAACACAGAGCGGTCTCTTCGTGAACGGTGCTGTCCACTGCGAAGTCCCGCGCTGCATAGAGCCCTTTGCCCTTGACCACATCAGTGACGATCTCCATGCCAGTGCCTGCCAACGCCTGAGAATAGTAGTCCTGCTGGTAGGTCCATAGAGGTACCCTCTGGAGATCGAGATTCGCCATAGCTTACCGTACCCAACAGAACCCCTCTAGACACACAGCGAGAAAAGAAAAGGGAGAGGGCGTACCCGTGTAGCTAGAAGGATGCTTCTGCTCGGTAATCCGTGCCAACGACCCTTTTCTATCCGCCCAGCCCCGAAATAAGTGCACAAAAGAAAAGGAAAAAGTGACAGGAGTTGGAAAAGACAAAACATAAAGGCCGGCGCTGCTGCTGCCGCCGTACCATAACACCACAGAAAGCTGAGGGTCCATGGGCAAACGGCGAGGTACTGGCAAAGCGGATGGCCACAGGTGCAAAATACGCCAAGAGACACCGTCGCAATTCTATAATACCCTTCAATTGTGCCTGCATACCTCTAATGGTGGAAAGGCCTGCGGAGAGAAGGGCGGTGGCGTGTTCGGTGCCCAGAGGAGAGAAAGGAGAAGCTAAAAGCCGCCTAGCAGTTGTCAGAGAAAACCGTCGGAAATAGACCAAACAGGTGTCTCCAAGCAAATGACAGGGAACCGTCAACGCTCTCCACTTATGTGGCGCATCTAGACAAGGACGGATCTAACAAACCTTTTTTTTTCCTCCTTCCCTCTACACATGCGTTTGGGTTTGTCTGGCTGCAACTCAATGTGCGTGAAGGCGTGGAGAGGAGGGGGGAACGCACATACACATTGGAAATTACGCACAAAGTTGGTAGAAGATAGCTGACTTGTCACTCGCAAACCTCCCGTTGTGCTTCCGGGTTGAAGAGAGCTGAAAAATCGAAGTCGGTGACAATGAATTGACGGTGGTCGCGCAACAGGTACGAGGCAGAGCCCATTTCAATTAAGCGACTTCGAATTCGGGCAGAGCTGATGAACTCCTCCTCGTTCCTAAAGTTGTAGTGCGCCTTGTACCCGCTTCTCTCATCCTCACCCTCGCTGTAGGCCTCAGCATGAAGGCCACCACCGGTTGGACCCTGTGCGCCGATACCGCCACGACCAGAGCAGCCGTCCGCCAGGGCTCGCACGTCGCCTGCGATGAAATCATGGTCCATGAGGTGGTCCCATGGTACCGAAGAAGTGAACAGAAGCTTCATGTTGTTTTGATACACCTCATCCACGAGCACTATGAACTGGTGCAGTGCATTCACGTTCAGGTTACTCATCCGTGGCACGTTGGTGACAATAAGAGTGTGGAAGTGCCTGGTGATGAGCTGAATATCAACGGAGGACAAGCTCTCCTGCGCTCCGCAAATATCTGAAAAGTCAAAGACTGCACATCCGCGGCATCGCACTGGGACCACCACGCAGCGCCCGTGGTGCCACAGAGTGTCTTCTCTGATCCACGCAGGGTCAACACCACGAGCCCGAAAGGCGCTCTCGACACGTCGCAGCAGTCGCTCCACGTTCGACTTCGTGTTCGGGTGCAAATACAGCAGCTGGTGGTGTCGCTCTGCAATCGCCCTCACCCGGTAGTCACGAATACCAGTACAATGCACAATACGACAGTACTGTCTCAGGACAGGAAGGAAAGCGCTGAAGGAGGCAGATACGTGAGAGAGATCCTCTGGCGGTCGGTTACTCGTTGTGATGAGAAAAAGTCCCTTACGAAGAGCTTCAGTGAAAAAAGAGGCAAGTAATGCGGCGTGAGCCACATCAAACGTTTGAAATTCATCGAAGCAGAGAATTGGCGTCTCCTGCAGGATCTCCTGCACAACCACAGTCATGGGACAGATGGAGCGCAGGGCCCATTTCTCCTCCGGTGATGTTGCTGACTGACGTTGCTGCGTCAGCGCCATTTCAGCGTGAAAGAGACGGTGCTGCAGCTCACTCATAAAAGAGTGGAGGTGGGATCGGCGCTTCTTGTACGGGGTAGTGCAGAGCTCGAAGAGATCCAATATCATTGTCTTCCCGATTCCTACGTCACCCCAAATGTAGAGCCCACGCTTCTCCTCCACACCTAAGTTTTCAGCCTCCAAAAGGCCCAGTGAGTGAGAAGATGAGTTGCGAAACGGTCGTCTCGCTAACCCAGTGAGGGTTGCCTGAATAGAAAGTCGGAGTGAGCTCCATCCTCGTGCCGAGCAGCCACCTTTGCCGCTCGCTAGCAGATCTGGTCGAGTGTATGGAATTACTTTCCCTGCCGACTCGTCCGCGTGGCATTGGTGGATGCAGCGCAGAAGGGGTGTACAGGCCTCTGACATGTCCAGTTGACGAGCGTCTGCGGTTATGACGCCTTTGCGCGCAAGCTGCTCGTAGGCCTCGACAACAGTGCCCTTTGACGTGAGGTGGCTCGCCCACATGTTTGATCGGTACCTGCAGGTGCGCAACATCTGCTTCTAAAGACGAAAGAATGAAGAGGACGAGAGCAAGTTGGTAAAAAATAATTTTTAATAAAAGGAAAGCAGGAGGAAGGGGGAGCAGCTAGCGCATGTGCGTGTAAGTGTGTGTGTGTGTGTGTGTGTTTTGTCAAGGCGAGAGGAGGCGAACAGCTATCCCATCACTACAAAGCAGCATATTTCAGAAATGCAGAAAAACAGATCAAAACGACTGGAAGAGATTCGAATTATGAGACGATACACCGGACGCTCCAGGCAGCACCAGTAGCGAGAGTGGAGGGCAGAGCGAAACACGGCTACACCTTTCCCTCACCCTGGCAGACCCTACCTCCGAAGTAGTGTCACAGGTGCTGCTTTGGCTGAACCTGTTTGTTATGGTATCGTGTCCTTTGGTGTGTGTATGGAGGGGAGAGGGGTTCTATGGGTTTGTGAAACATAGCTACACGAGGAAAAGAAAATACAACACGTCCACCAAGAACGAATGTATGTGGGGAACAAATGTCGGTGAAAAGAGCAAAATCGAGCAAGCGTAAGGGCAGTGGACAACGACAAGTGAGCCCTACTGCCCTCGACCTCCCCCCGAAAATGAGATGCAAGGCACTTACAAACACACATGCAGCGTTTTATAGGCACATCAACGCGTGTGTGGCACAACTACAAATGTGTAGGTGTAGCCTTCTTCACAGTTAGTGCTTCTAGTTCTTCTTTTTCTCTTGTAGATTGCCCTTGGGAAACTCCATATATAGAGAGACAAAGACACACGCACACAGACCCCCTCCATAGTCGAGATGCAACTTAGAACTTCAAAGGCACGTATATCGCACACTTCGCCTCCGCGAAAAACAGCCATGGGAGGAAAAAAAAGAATGCGGCTTCGATCCCACTCCACGTTTCCCGCCTGGTTGCTATCAACTGAGCGCCAAGGTGGAAGAGCGAAGCTCCTCGAGCTCCACCACCTCTGCATCATCGACAGTGCCGCGTTGCAAAGCGGTGATCACTGCTTCCTTAGCTCCCTCCAACGTCGATGGAACTCCAGCCTCCAACTTTAGGCGGCAGACAACACCAGCAACAGCCTTACCAGGAACATCGACGTGACAACGGAAATGCTGGTGGATGAGCATTGTGCATAGTAAAGAAAGTAGTTTTCCGTTTGCTACAGCATCCTCCCTCGACACAGACGCCGTTGTCACGGCATGCACTACCGACTCCTTGACCTTCAAATAACAATCCCTCTCTGACTTCTTGGAGGGAGAGTGGAATGATGCAACAGCGATGACACCGGTGCTGCTCATCTCGTGCAGAACGTCGATGAACGTCCCAGGCGCCTTGCCTTTGACAGCATCCACAAGAGGCATCAGGCTGCTGCGACGGCTTTCGGAGAAGGGCAGCAGTGCTTTCACCAGCTGAGCAGGCTGAGTCACCTGCTCCAGAGCTGCAGCCACCATCTTGCTGCATTCGGGTGTGTCTAGACTCTCATTGCGAATGACCTGCCTCGCCATCTCATATGCCTCCGTCGACATGACGTGACGTGCGATGGTCGCAGACGTCGACGCGTCCAACTGAGCAACGGCCCATTCAAAACCCTTGGCGGTAAGCCACAAATGAGCCCAGCGTGTGGCAAGCTCTTCCTGCAAGGCGCTTCTCGATCGCTTCAGCTGGGATGCCGCATCCTGGGCGGTTGCAAAAGCATTTTTTTCCTGCAGTGCCTCCACCACCTCTCCCCACCGATCTACCAGTTCCCGAAGAACTTCACCATACCGCTCGCACGGCAACTTCAGCACAAATGAGAGCGTTTCCATTGCTACCGTGCTCACTGGCACCCTGGATTTTTGTGCGTTAGCCAGGGCGTTGAGAAAAGCCGCTTCGAACCTCTCCTCGGCCTCTGACGAAATCAGAGCGGTGCCGGCAATGAGTGTGGCACTATCTATCCCGGGGTACAGCTCGCTTAGTCGCGACTCTAGTAACGGCCAATCCCTCTCCATCTCGACAAATAGTGGAAGCTGCTCAACAATGTCGACCACAAGCACCTCCTTATCAGCCAAGGCCTGCAGAGCAGGTAGATTGCTAAGATAGCGGTCCGACAGAAAACCGTTAGTGAGCGGGTACCCGCACAAGGGATGCTCAGCATCAGCCCGCAGATTCCTGGACGCTGCATTTTCGCTGGAAGCAAGAGGCACCTTCGTCCCCTGCCCCTTTTTTCGACCTCTTCGCTGGTTAGATGACCGAGTGGCGGTTGAGGAACCTGCAGCACCGTGCACCTGCTCGGTCGCTGCTGTATCAGGTGGGTTGTAGCGTTCGGTCAGATAATGGCGAGGGTTGATAATCTTCCGTTGCTGTAGCACGGAGTATTCGATATAGCCATTCGATTTGTACAAGTTATCCACCTCCGCAGCGCGCTTGGTCTCGTACACCCGGGGGATATAGGTGCTATATCCGTCAAAGCTGCCGGGAAGCTCGCTGCGTACCCCATCTACAACCGAGTTGAGAAGTGGTGCAAAGAGTTTGTTGCGCCTGTAGAAGGCGTCCAGCCGGACTGGCTCCTGCACGGCCAGCAGTCCTGCACGCACCACCATGCGCTGTATGTTCACAAACTGCTTCGTGTAGAGTGACCCATCCTGCAGGACACAGTCGATGCGGCCGCTGTCCATTGCTCTGCTGAGTATATTCTTTGCGAACAGGGAGCTCAGCTGATTCGTGGAGGCGAATTGCGAGATGGCGAGCGAGCCCTGCTCCTTTAATGAATCCCCGGCAGCTAGCACGATCGAGTCGAGATAGCCATCTGTCATGAGTTCACCGCTTTCGAGGGTGAGAGAGGGGTTTTCTTCCAAGACGCTTGGCAACACCCGCTCCACGTGGAAGGTATGCACACTGAGTTGTCCTGGGAGATCGACCACGTTCACCCTCCCACCGCTCGCTAGCACCTCATCTACGATCTCGCGTTTCAATTCATCCCAAGTAAGATACTCCTTGGCATCTGTCGTGAAGAGAATGTCGATGAGCTTCTTTTGAACGAGCGCGTTTACGATCTCGACAGCGTTTCGCTCGGTGATTTGAGCTGAGACCTGCTCCTTCTGCAGAGACTGGAAGCGCTTCACAAGCTCGCTCAGCTCAGCATCGTCCATGGTGAATTTCAGACGACGAAAGAGTCCAGTGAAGGACAAAAGCACCGAGCTACACTGCAGAAAAAAAAATGGAAGAAAAAAAGAAAATTAAAGGTGGGGGCAGTCATGGATAACACATACAGACACTTGCGGAATGATGAATGGGTGTGGGTATGGAAAAAGGAAAGAAGCTCGCCGCACACGCGAATAAATAAATACATATTTATATATACATTTAATCGCGCGTTAGACAACGCTGACAATTTTCTGGGGCCAATCGCCACGACAACATGCGCTGCAAACGCCCACCATCGACTGCATATGAAGCGAGAAATACACTGCATGAGATGGCACCCAAGTGTCTGTCGAGAAATCCTGGTGGGGAGAAATATTTATAGTCTGGGGGGAGCAGGAACCGTATGCCCATCTATTGATGCGGATAACGAAGCATATCATTCTCTCAGCCATGTGCCTGCACGAGGGCTGCTCGGCACCTCGGAATTCGATCCATTACACGTTAGTGTGGCCTGTGATGAAGTTCTTGTAGCGACCGTGCCGAGCACACTTTTGACTGCGAGCTCCTCATCGATACGACAGCCTTGTACGATATCAAAACGCCCACGTACTCGAGAAAGTAGATAGCAAACTAGCAGACAGCACACAGGGGCACAAACACATGCACACGTACACCGCAGAGGTATGCAGTGATCAAGAAATCAGTGTTGTTTGTTCTTTGAAAAAAAAAAAGAAATTTCCAGATCAGCTTTCGATAGATGAACTCGTTGCGAGCACATGAGTGCCCCTAGCGTAGACTTCGCCACTCTTTTCGTCCTCGAAGGAAAAAGTTGTGAAGAGCACAGATCCCTTGTCGTGCACGAGGCGCGTCACGCAGTAGCACTTCTGGTCCTCAAACACGGCAGACAAGAAATTGATTTGAAAGCCCACCGATTCCAGATGCGCCTGCGGCAGATATGCGCCAGCGTGAATCTTCGTGAAAGCGTCTGCCAGCGTCGAAAGAGCACCTCCATGGACAGACTTGAAGCCGTTAAGGCAACCGCGCTTCGCCTCCCACGGGAACACGAGCTTACCCCCTGGCCGCTCCTGAATACGCTCTGGTGAAAAGAGAACTATGTTCAGCATAGCAGTGCGGTAATTTTTCGGATGTTTCATCATCTGGTGTGCAGCAACACTTGTTTGCTTGACTGCAAGCAAGTTGAGCAGAAAGCGAGTGCCATGCATTGTCTGCGGAGTTCGCCTGAATGCTCTTTGGGTCGAAAGATTTATAAAGAAAAAAAACTCGATAAGATACAAAATGGATGACGGTTGGTGGTGGTGTACCGTAAATGTTGAAGGGGGAAGTGGGAAACTCTCTTGCTTGGCGATCGAGGGACCTCACTGAAAAGGAAAAAGTGCTCCGACGCAACGCGCATATTCAAAAAGAAAAGTGGGAAAATGGCGCACATGTGAGTGAGTGAAGGAGATCAAGGGGACCACATTTCGTGCCCTTACGCTCTTGAGTTTTATTCTCAAACCGCAACCGGGGCGCGAGGGGGGGGGGGAGGAGAGTCTATTGTCACAATACAGAACGCGCATGTGACGTATAGAAACAGACAACACTTCAAGATTTCGAAGAAGAAGAAAGCAGCTGGCGCCGAGTTCGCGCGAGTCAACCTACAGTTGTACTGTCTACACAGCCTCGGTCTGCTCGTAGTGAATATTGTGTCTATCCTTCACACATTTATGTGTGTGACGCAACCTCGCATGTCAGTGCCGCATATAAGTGCACTCCAGCGACATGGACTCAAACTCAAGGATGCGTTGGTGTTGCAGGAAGACTGTGGATGAGATCACAACACCGAAAGACTTTTACCTCACTCACGTATCACTGGAACTCAGTCTTCTACGCGATTTGCTTGCGCACAATTTGTGCCCATCCCCACCTCAAAGAAAACCATGCGTGGAGGGTCAAGTGCTTCCGCTACGACTGCACCTCTTCCTCGTCGTTATCGGTGAAGTAAAACTCCAGGTCCTGCACAATATCTTCAGAGGTATGCGCTAACGTCTGCGGGTCTGACAAGCTCACCAATGAGGTTGCCTTGTGAAACGAACGAACACGCTCACCGGCGAGGATGCGACCAGCCGTGCTGACGGCCGTGTACTCGCTCCGCGGAAGACAGTCAAGGTTTAGCAATAACATCGAAATCAGCGGATCGCCGCAAACATCGTTGTGGAGCCTCAGTGCCCGCCATGGCACGGCCTCGCCGCACTTGCGACACTTCGACACCTGACTCAACACCGCCGTTGCATGGGAAACATCTGCTGAGGGTGGCTTCAAGTGCTCCCTGAGCTCCTCGTAGGACGAGAAACCCCAGTATGTGGCGCCGTAAAGGACAAAGATCTCTTCGGAAGGTAAAATATCTCGGATCGCAACGATGAACACCCGACCAGAGTGGGAGTCGTACTCCATTAGCTGTGCGTTTGCATTCAGGGGACCATGATCGTTGATAAACGTGGCAAGTGAAAGATGCTCGCCGATGGCGGTGACACCGTCGATGAACGTGCCGCTGGAACGCACTCGCACAACGTAGACCCCCTTCGCCGCACTGCTAGCTGCGGAGGTGAGAGTACGACCGCGGTACTCGCAGAGGACACAGCCTTGCGGCACGCGCCGGGTGGAGCGTAGAAATAGACCGAGACCGGCCTCCGCACCAATGGAGGACGGCCTTACCTCGAAAAAGCGATGTTCTGCACCAGCAGGAATATACCGCACTTCTGAGCGTCCATCCGTTAACATGAGTGTCATTCCCAAACGCTGGTACTCGCGGCTAATCAGCAGGTTGACGCGGCATGCGAAGCGCATGTTACGTGTCGTGTATGCATCCTTGTCAACTTGTATCAGCTTCCCTTCATCGACCATGCGCTGACAGGCCACACCGAGTATCTCTTCATGGATGTCGTTGTTCAGCAAGAGAGCAATGCTCCGAGGAGTGAGCGGTACTCCCAAGCGGACACACATGTCCCCAATTACACGCGACAGTGCCTCATAAAGCATGCATCGACGACAGTGAGTTCTATTCAGTGATCCTGCCCAATGTATCGCGCAGCAAAGACCCGAAGCAGAGATGGAAAAAGGAATAGAACTAAATCGAGATAGGACGAGACATTTAAGGAAAAGTAGACCGTACTGTGGGTAACATGGCCCCGCAGGAAAGGGAAGGGGGAACACTAGTTACGATACACCTCTCCTGCCACAATGTGTTTTCGGACCGTGTGTTCAAGTGCATGAATGTCCATGTCTTTTGAAGTAGCCCCCACTCCTCCAGGCCCCCTCCTCTCACTTTTACTCATGATATGAAGATGGATGAGGGACGACGAGAGACACGCCCCTCCCCCTCGTTGTACCTATTGAAGAAGCAGATGCGCTGGTTTGTGGAGAAGTGTAGGGCCACAACTCTTGGGTTTTGGAACAGGTGTCACGCGAGGAATGTAATCCACATAATAATTTCCGCGAAGGAATCGCCTCAACAAGAGCCGCAGAAGGAAATTCACATATCTACACATATCAGTTTTCCTTTGAATAATTATGTAAAGAAAAAAAAATAACGCTCGCGGGTATGTTCAAAAACAAAATTTTAAGGGGAGAGGAACCGCAGATGCAACTACCCGTTCGCCGCCATAATTTGAACCAGCTGCCACGTAGTATCTCCTGTATGCACACGCAAATGCATCCACTTCTTTTCTCCCTCCCTCGCTGTCTATTCACGTAACTACGAAAGCCATGCGAGTGCCAACGACTGAAAATGCAAGTCCCAAGAGGAGGAGCACCCATGAGAGGAACGCATCAGCCCAACCGGTCAGGTAAGTTCCGGACCCCCGCATCTGCATCGCAAAGAGCGCTGGAAATGTCATGGAGAGGGTGGCGCTGAAGAGTGCACCGAGAATCGATACTACCTTCGCCACATCGGGCAGGAAAATGGCCAAAACGCAGCACACTGCAGAAATGGAGATGCCAAGCTTTGTGCGCGTTTTCTTGGGGATCTTTGCGACATTTCCTCCTGATAGAAACATAAAGGCGGCGTGGCGGCAGGGAAATACAGAAAAAACAAATGAAACCGCTGCGCTGAAGCAGCACATGAGCTGGCAAATCATCATAAGCACGTCCGTCTCAGAGTCGTATTTGGACAAGATGTTACCACTTGTTAAGTGCGGAAACGTGAGACTTCCCACGATACCAAGCGAAAAGTAGAAGGCGGACATTACACAGAGTGCTAGGGAAATACATACAAGGATTTTGTGGCCAGTTCGATCACGAAGATCTTTGATGATCCCCATAACATTCGATTGCACTTCATATGAGAAAACAAAGATGGGGGCTGAAAACATGTAAGGAAAAAGAAGTTGCAGACGATCCTCAGATAGTTTTGGTCGAGCAGTAACCGAGGGTTCGGCTGTCTGAGCCCTATCACTGGCCCTTCCCGTAATGAAGAAGCGGTATGCGATGCTAGCAATGATGAAGACAGTGAAGAGGTTGCTCACAAGTCCCTTTGTACGCAATGAGGCCAGGCGCGAATTGAAGGTGAGTGGGGTGATTATAACCATCGAGGCAATCAAGGTGATAGAACCACCGGTGTCACCGCGCATCCACGGAGGCAAGAAACTCGCCCGCCCGACCAGAATCGGAGTTATGCTGTCCTTGATGAAGTTCAAGTACACGACAGCGCATCCGAGGTTGTAAAGGAAGAGAGTGAGGCGAACTGCCCAACGTCCTTTGGAACCAAGAAAAAATCCGGCCACCGTCTCGTAGTCATCTGAGTCAGCGGAAAGAGAAGCAAGTGCCAAAATCCGAACCGAGAGGAACGTCACGATGATGCAGAAGAGAATGCACCACATCGAGAATGCCCACCCTCCCACCACAAAGGCGAGGGGAAGAGAGAGCATCGTGGGCGTACACGCCGATGTAACGAGACCGAGGGCACCTGAGAACACGCCATCGCCGGGACAACAACTTTCTAGCAGCGACCCTCTCATCTCATCTAGACTACTAAACGTGCGGTTGTCATGAAAAATGCTGTTATTTGCCTCACGCCAGTCGTACTCCTCTAAAGTGCTTAATGGAGTTTCTCCATGATAGAAGGCCCCCTTCACACTCTTGACAAGAGACGTTTTCTCGTCAGGCTTGACGGACATGTTCCAACTCCTTTCCCAGCTGCGAAGGCTCCCCCCACCCCCGCGCACGTTACCGATACGCAGCGCAAAGCCGTCGGTTCAGCACGCTTCCTCAACACTCTACCCTTTGTGCACGCCAACACACACACCTGGGCCAACACCTCGAAGGAAAACGAAACGAAAAAAAAAAATTGTGATCCAGAAGAAAAACGATAAGAAGTCACGAATATGATATGCGACGAGCGGGTGTTCCGTACACCATTTATTTACCTTCTTCTCAGTGTGAATACCCCTCCCCCCACTGTTGATACAATCCCATAGAGACGGCGGAAAAGAAGGTGGAAATGTTTACGAGACAATGCTGCCCAAGACTGACGGCAATTTTGAAAGATGAGCGAAAAGGCCGGAGAGGGGCGCGTAGCAGAAACACCCGAAGCAGTTTCACGGGATGGTTGTTACGTGCACAAACACATACACCAACATAAAGCTGAAGCTGACACGCGCTACCAGCGACGGCCCACACCAGCCCTAACTTGAGGAGGGGAGGAATAAAGAGATGTAAGCCGACGGTGACGCGGACGCTAATTTTTTTTTTTTGGTAATCGGTGTAGTGGTCGAGGGAAGATAAAGAAGGGAAATAAACCGGAGACCGAGACGGAAAAGAGTGAGTCTCTTCTCGCCGAATGCAGCGGGGCATCAGCAACTCCACAAACGGTCTCCAATGAAATAAATGAAGCCGCAGTGCAATAATAGAAAAGGAATGAGTGAGTACAGTTTCGAGGGAGACGTGTGGACTTGTTCCCCTCCGCCACTTCCTCACACGCACTCTCACATCTCTCACCTACCCCAGTTGGCACATTATTTTCTTTCCTTGTTTTGTGGAACTTCCACAACGGCGAGTGATTCCGAAATCTACTAAACGCCAACGGCCATTAGTGCATCAAATAAATGCACTCAAAATTGATCGAATACAGCGGGGATAGCTTCCATTGGTGTTCGTCTTGCACAATTGATCAGATCACGTTGACATTGCAGCATTGGGGTCAGAAAAAAAAACACAAAAATGTAGCTGTTATCGAAGAGCTGAGCTCAAATCAAGTTGCAGACAAAGACGACATCAAGCGATGCATATCCGTACTCGCATCTGGATGGATGTAGTGCAGAATAGGATCGCTTCTAGTCGAAAATGGGCTTCCCATCGCGCAAGTCTGCCTTGATTTGTGCAAACTGCTCAAAGTTGACTCGATTGTCTTCGCCGTACTTGTCGATCAATTTCTTGGCTCTGATGCTAGTCTGGTGCAGGCCAAGCTCCTGTAAAACCTGTTCGAACTCGGGAATCTCAACGAAGCCACTGTGGTTGACGTCCCACCGCTGAAACATGGCGTAGTCGGATTTCTCTTTCGTGTCACTATCCAGAAAAAGCAGTGGCAGCATCCCGAGGAGGAGCCCCAGCATTATTCCAAAGGTGCCGCCGAAGTGCCCCGCCAGGAACACGCGGCGGTTCTTCATTTGCGCCTCTGTGAGAACTGGTGTGTTGAAATTTAGCTTCTGAACCGCCTTGTCAATGAGCCAGTGCACCTGCATGCCCAGCATCCCGGAGCAAACGTTTCCCATTGCAGCGGACGCTAGTACAGAGCAGTTGAGATAAAACCCAAGTGAACCGTCAATCATGTCGCCGGCCAAAATCATGATAGCATTGTCGAGAAATCCGAAGCCGACAAAGGGAAGTCCAGCCTCCAGGGCAATAGTAAAGAGAGCGGCGAGTGGGACCTCCTTGGATACAGACGCGGTGGCGGGCGCCGTACTCGTGGCGGCAGAGATGTTTCCCTCCGGATTTGTTATCTGCTTCGCGTCCGTCGCACGCTTCTTCTGTTCCTCCTGGCGGCGCTTGAGCGCACTCTCGAACCAGTGATCGAAATCCTTTGGGGATATCTGGCGGTCCTTGTCTGCGTCTGCCCTCTCCACTTCCTGAGCAGCGCTCTCTTTCCCAAACCACTCCATCGCGCCGCCTGTCACAATGAGTCGGCGACGGCTCTGCGGATCAAGGCTTGCAACCACCTCCATGAGAATGCGAGGATCGTTCTCGATTAGCTGAGCAATCCGCTGAAGCTCGTCCATTGTGAGAGGGGGCGAGCGAGAGGTGGAAGCGGTGGTGGCCGTTGCCGTTGCCGCCGTCTCGGCAGCAGCCACTGATACCTTATCACGAAATACCCTCTGCGTGCTTATCCAGCGGCGTGATATCACCAGTGGCTGCGCAGCGCGCAACGCCAACAACCGCTTCATGTCCTCTATGGATAGCTTCTTCGAGTACGTTGATAACGAGAGGTCAAATATACATACACACACACACATATATATATATATATATATATATATATCCAGACCTTGAGATCCTACAGCATATTCACATGTAACGCGACTGTACAAGATACTTGTAAACACACGCTGTACGAGTTCGGCACACGAAGATGCTGTGTATGTGTGTGTGTGTGTATGTGTGGATGTAGAGTGGGAGGAAAAAATGTATATGCTCTATAAAAGGTTTCTTTCTCCCAAGTGGACTTTACCTCAGAGGTTCATGAAGTAGCGCGTGTTGATTAGTGTGTGTGCGTGCTTGAGTGCGTGGAAGGGGGGAGGAGATTATAACACAGGCACAAATTTTCTTTCTTCTTCAGTTGAGCCGCACCCTCGCAATCCCACAAAAAAAAAAATGCCTAACGAGGAAGGCTTAATGAACTAGGAGGAATGCCGCCCCAGGGACGGTGGCGTAAATAGTCCGACTTGACAAGGAGACTGAAGAGGAGGCGAGAGGAAATAAAAAGAAGCGGGAGGGGGTTTGCTGAGATTGGCAGAAAACGTGCCAAAGAGGGTACATAACAACACAAGGAAAAAACAAACAGACATTTCCGTGTCTTTTGTGCCGCTTGCATGCACATGAAACCTTTAGGGTCAACCCCCTACCGTCGTCGCCCCTCCTCCAGAAGGGGAAAAAACGAGCCATACCCATGTAAAGCAGTAATGATCACTGAAGGATATGAAAAGCACATCTGCTCCCTTGCTGACACGTATGGTGGGCAATACATCATACAAGAGGGGATGCGCTTACGAAGGAAGAGGGTACGTAACACCAGCAATTCACAGGATGCCCACTTAGATGTTGGCCCTATTGTTTTTTTTCTTTGGCACGTCACGGGTGCCATCCTGCTCTTTTCAGATACTATGCGTTCGGCAAGTGATACAGGAGTCAGTGTGCACCGAGAGGAAAGGCTAAGCTTGAGAATGTACACCCTACACTAGGCCACAGCGTCACTGGGAGCAGTGGAGACACATGCGACCAAGAACTGCGCGTGATGACATTGAGCAGGCACACCGCTCATGATCATAAAAGCTTGTATTATCCAAATGATCAGCTTACGCGAGACTCGGCGCGTTCACAGCGATCGGGTGCCCGTACACAGCGACGCCGCACTCCAGACACGCGGTTAGCTGCTTTACAGCATCGCTGCTTCCGTCAAGTTCATATAGCTCAACAAGTTCATCGGTGAACACATCTGAGAAATACTTCATGTATTCGTCGCGCACTTTCTGGACCACCGGCACGGCGTCGCTTGCATTAATCTGAGCAGCCCCCTGCCGCTCGGTTATGGTGGGGGTTAGAGACGAGACGTCACTCTGGGAGCGCATATGTGCGTTAGATCCCCCTGGAAAAAAAAAGAGATGTTAATAGCTAGAAAATGTGAGATGGGAGGAGGGGGGGAAGAATCAAAGGAACGGTGTCACAAAAATCAAATCGTTATCGCTGGAGCAAGACACAGGCATCGAAAACAGGTCAGAAAGGCTTTTTTTTCAAATTAGTGTGTTGCGCTATGGGTGACACACTCGTAATGCGACACATTCCTTATCGCCATGAAAGTACGATGTACTTTTTCTTTTAAGCACACCGACAAGCGTATCTTCTGATCAATGGGAAAACCCCTGAATGAAAAGCGTGACGGAGCCGTTGAGTGGAAAGTTAAGAACACGTTTGTGTTATATATATATATATATATATATATAGGTCGCACACGTCGCACGCGCTGAGACACAATAGTCACCGCGACATCATAACAGGAAAGAAACCAAACACTGCTCACTTACGCGGAAGCGCAGACGATTCTTTTCATTCATATCATATTTCGACCTCGACTTGAATGAATTAGAAGCGAAACAGCTCCACTACACCACGCACAGGAAGCGCAGTGTTCAGCTGATACTCGACGAAATTGTGGTATTTTCTGTGGCTTCGGTGTACAGCTCGATGAGATTCCCGCTGCTCCGTCTCCAGTGAATCATTCTCCACTTGCCAGAGATCGAACATCGCGAACATCCCCCCAGCGTAAGCGGCAGGAACGCCCGCTGCGGTACCGACTGTGATATGGAGGGGAGGGGTAGTGCCCCTGGTGTTATGCATGACTTGTCCCTGAACATCCTGACTACCGGTCAGCGTGACGCCAAAAGACAAGGCATGCCGGTCCAAAAGCAAAGACACAACATGAGCCGTCACTTCCTGACCTAGGCACAGGCCGGTATTGGAGAAATACTCGCGCATGGCTTCGTTGACATCCATGGTTTCGTCTGCCACATCCATATGCATAAGCGTCACGTGCGGCCTCACCGGGACAACAATGAACCGCTCTTGCAGTGCTCTCTCCACTTCGGCAGGACCACCCTCACCACGTCCGTGGAGAAGCCAACCGCGCAGCCATCTCAAATGACCTCTGGCTACGTGGCCAGTGACCGGGGGTGAGAAAGACAACGAGCGTCGAAGTGCAGTTACAACTGTCTGCAAGAGAGAGCGGCCGATAGAGGTGATAGACCCGCCTTTCTGGGGTCGCTCGTCAAGTGACGAAAACACCAGCTGTGCGGCAGCACGCCGAAGCCCCTCTGTCGAGCAGCTCAGTCGCAGCTGCAGAGACACTGTTCTGGGTTCTTTGCGTAACGAGATCCTCAAGAAGCTAGCAAGGCTTACGGAATTACTTTCCGGCAAACCTAGCAAGTTGCGTAGGAGATTTTCATCGCACCGACGCCTCTCGTCCCTTATGGCCGAGATTGTCAGGACTCGGCAGCCACCGGCACTGCTAGAGAGAGGAGCTCGTTGCACCAAATGATTGCGCAAACTAGCTACTGCCTCCTCTGTGGAAAACTTCTTCGTATCCACGCGCCATGGAGCCTCCTCCAAAGAAGGCGGCTGAAATTTTTTCCGAACGGCATACAGCGCCTGCTGAGCCTCTGCTGCACTGCGAAGCAACTCGTGACCCTCGCGCTCGGCGGCACGCTGCACCATCACACTGGCGTCGGAGCACTCAACATACGCAACTTCGTATCGTTGTAACATCCTCGGGAAGTATTGCCGCCACACCTGCCGACTTGCCTGCGTAGCATGACACGCGTCTAGTATAAGCAGACCAGTCTGATTCATCTCAGTGGAGAAACATGACACCTCCTGCATCTGATTGCGCAAGGCCTGGTGAACTAAAGCACGCAAGCGCCGCTGTTTATGCTTGCTACTTGCGCCCGTGATGTCGTGGTCAGCCGCCACAGTGCAGTTCACTGTGTCACGGCTCAGGTGAACAACAAAGCTAAACGGAGAGGAACCCTCCTGCAACGTAAGCGCGCGAGTGAGCGCCATCGCCAACGTCGACTTGCCAGCCCCAGGTAAGCCGCAAAGTACCACCACTGTGAGAGGGCATTGACTATGAGGGGAGGCGACAAGTGCCGTTGTACGCTGAAGGCGCGCAAGAGCATCACCAACTGACTCGTCGGCATCTCGGTGTCGCACCCGCTGTTGTACCAATAATCCTGACTCGAAGGCGCTGTTCAGTGCATGCACCCCAGCCTCCTCCACGCGGCACCTGACCTCCGCAGCGCTTCTTGGCTGAAGCCATCCCACCAGAGCCTGATGGTAAAGATAGCTCTGAGGCCGTGAATCTCCGCATACCAGCGAGCGGAAAGCGCGCAGGACAACGTACTTCGGCGTTTTGAGCTTCAGTCGCAAAGGGAAGCGCCAACGCGGGACGGAATCCGCCGTTGATCCTTGTTCCTCGATTAAAACCACCAACCCCTCTGCAAGCTGTGGGCAACATTCGAAGGGTGAGTACACCGCATTCCACGACGCCGCTGCAGCGAACAAGTCGCGAAGAGCGGCATCGTTTAGCAACGCCACTCCTGGAGCACAATCAAGACCCCACCGACTCGCCATCGTTGGGAGCTCTGAGAAAGTCAGACACTCCTCTCTCAGCTGTGTGCGCTTCTGCACTGCGATCAGGACCATTCGCTGATCAAACTGTTCTTCTTCGAGCACCGGATGGTGAAAATCCTGCGCACGCCGAATGCACTCGCAAGAAGCACAAGCTCCCCATTCGAATAAGTCCGCCGCCAGTCGAGCCCGATGCTCCTCATTCACCTTTTCTAACAACTCGCGTGCTGCGTCGACGTGGGGACCGGCGAGAACGTGCTTACTCATGACCTCCAAGCCCACCCCGTCAAGCGAGAAAAGAGTGATAATAAATCCTGCCATCTTCCGCACTGCCCAGACACGGTACGCGTCAGTCCACAAAGAGGAGTCCCTCTGCCAATCAGTACCGACTTCATTGAGGTCGAAGAACTTGTTGACGCTGCGACACACAATGCTGCCATCAACGGGGTCAATTAGGAGTGACCGTGCACCGCAGGGTAGTCCCTTGACATCTCCCTGTGAAGCATTCTTGACGCTTACAGAAGCGATCTCATGTCCATCTGAAAGGGTGACATTCGCAAGCGACACTCGACCGCGTGCAACGTACTCGTCGAGGACGGCGGTGTCGAGGTTGGTGGAGCAGGGACTGCACTGCTCCCTCTGGAACCAGCACTCGCGCTTCAGCGATTCCATAACGCACGACAAAAAACGTGCGCGCTTTGTCTCTGCGAATCTGTGTTGCTGCCTAGACAGAACCCCATCCAATTACACGCAGAGCAAGGTAAACAACAAAGGAGGGAAGAGAGAGTTTGTACGGCCAACAAAAGAATCTAAGAGAGAGCCATGCCGAGGCTCTCGGGATCACCGAGGGGCAAAATAGCCTCGAGACTCACAGACCAGCAACGGTATAACGGAGAGATCACTCACGCACTCAACAGGTCACACCAACCAGGAACTAAAGATGCAGAAAAAGAGATACGGGATCCTTTGGAGCTTTACCTGAACAGGTTCTGCTTGCCGTCATTCTCTTCTCCTTTTTGTAGGAAGCGTTGATTCGCCTTGTCGAGTAGCAACATCTAGCAACAAAATAACAGAAACGCACTGGTATGTAGACAGAAGAAATAATTATGAGCAGTGAATGGCAAGCGCGCTGTGTCAATCCAGGCGACACGACGGAGCGTTTTGTCCAGTTGCACGTGCACCTCACCGGCATCGTCAAATCAGCTCTTCTGAAAGAGAGCAAAGGGACTGTTTCCTCTACGGTTGCTGGAACAAAATGCGTCATGGCCCCTTCGTGTTTCACCACCCCCCCCCCAAAAAAAAAAAAACGATGTCTACGTAAGCGCATCCATCGCTGCCGACATATCGCCGCCTACCCTTCGCAGGGGCGATTGGCCGGTGCTATCGATCGCTGTCACCCGTTCATTTCTGAAAAAAGGCCCTTTGTGTTGAGGAACTTCCTTTCTCGTGGCCGCCGTCCTCGCTGTTGGTGCACGGTTGGGCCGTCGCGCATGACCGCGGGGTTCACACACAGCCTGTACGACCTGCATTGCCTCAGCTGACAATATATCCTTGAGCCGTGGAGTCGTTGCATCTTTGGCCCCCTTCGTTAGGAGAAGTACAACATTGTCGAGTTTCCCTGCCGCAGCCGCGAACTGCAGCAGCGTGCCACGCATCCCCAGGCCAAGCACAAATGTATCGCCTGCTCGCTTCAAGCCCCACTGGCGCCGCCTGTACTGCACGTAACCAGTGCTTTCTAGCACACTGTCAGACTTGCGCTTTTCTATTACCGCGTTCAGCTGCTCTGGAGACCCGAAGTATGCGGCAGTCCAGATATTTGCCTTCGCCACATCTTCGGCATCCCCAGACGTTTGAGTGACACTACCCTCGACGTCTTTCAGAACGGCTACATGGCTTGCCGTTTCCGAAAAAGATACCGTTCGTCGCACCTGGCCTACGCGTCGCGTTTCGATTCTCAAGTATTGCTTCGCCAATTCCAATTGATCGAGGAGAAACTGAAGCCGCTGGCCCTCCATCGCCTCGTAGAAGCCCTCCGTGCGCTTCGAATTTCCTATGACAGCGAACGGCGGTCGCACATGTTCGAGAGGCGCTCCGCTATACTTGGCCCCGCCAAAAACCACATATTCTGGGGGCAGCGTGGCCGGTAGGGCCGACGCCACCTCCTCCTCTGACCAACGCAGAAACACACTGGGTGACAGAACATGCGGCTCCGCTGCATCAGCTAGCGGGAACTTCAGTGATGGCGAGCATGGAGATGGCCCCCTCAGTAACACAGGATACATCCACTTGGTGTAGTCTGGAAGGTGCTCGCGAATTGTGTGCTCCTCCTCCGACAGGGGGGCATCTACAGGCACTATAGCCTTCGTTTGCTCCTCTGTCAAACGAAGTTGAGGGGCATCTGGCGACGGAGATGTAGAGGATGCTGTAGAAGTAGTAGCCATCGAAGTCTGAAGGGGCAATGATGGTACACCAGCCACGACCGCGGGCGCTGCCGGCAGCGATGATGCAGCTACATCTTCATGTCCTTCGGGTAGCGCGAAGGTCACTTTTCTCGCACCAGCGGGATGAGCCTGCTCAACCGGCACAGATATAGAGGGTAGTAGAATCGATGAACGCGACGATGCTGCCTCTAAGAATCCAGCAGAAGGACTCAGGGCTGGCGCAACGTTAGTAGTCGACAGCAGTGGTGCCGACTGCGACAGAGGCAGCTGAGGTTGTCCCAGCATTGGCGCAGGTGCAACAGGAAGGAGTGGAACGGGTGGAGCTAGCGGGGCTGGCACCGAGAGGGAGGTGACGGAAGAGCTGACCCGAGGCACGGGTGGAGGAAAAGCTGAGGAACTACCGGAAACTGAGGCGGAGGCGAGCGAGGTCACCAACGGCACTACGTGCTGTGTAGATGATATACCCGCGAGAGAATCGGAATTGCGCCTCAAGGCTGACTCCAATAAAGAGCGTTCTGGTCCTAGAGCCGCCGGGACCTCAACAGGAACAGGGAGGTGTACTACGGGAGGCGCCAAGGGCTGGGGAGGAGAGATCGAATTCCAAGTGGCAACCGCAGGAGAGGGAGTGACAACAGGAATCGGTAAACCAGTCGGTGTTGCCCGAGCGGGTGGTATAGGAAATGGAGAAGCTGCTTGAAGAGGGACGGGCTGTGTCGGCACAGGCACAGGCACAGGCACAGGCACTTGTAGTGCAGGTGGGCCTGAAAAGGCCGCACCGCTGCCACCGAAAAACATCCCAGTCCTAAAGCAGCTAAGTCGGGAGAAATAGTGTCCTACTGCTGGAAATACCGCCTAAGCGGGACAGATGGGAACAAATACAGTGTAGACCGAAGAGCACAGATTAGGGGGGGGGAAGAAAAAAAAAACGCAGTTCCATGACAACGACGGGGAGGATGGGAGGGATGGTGAAAAGAAAAGCTACTCATATTTGTTGCAGAAGCGACATGGGTGAAGAACCCTGGAGGAATACCCCTGGAACCGACGCCTTCAATATTTCTAGTGATAAGTTCCCAACACCGAAGAATACAAAGTTGGTGAGTTGATCCCTGTTCCTTGCCTCACCCAGGCGAATCGTATTACGACATGAGGACCATGTCAAGTATTCCATTACAAGACAAAAAAAAACAGACCTCTTCAGCCCTCTGCCTCGACCTTCCTCATTTTCTTCGCTAACGACACCGACCCAGTGAGAACCACGACGCCACATCACCGGTCTGGCGAAAAAAAAAAAGCGTTGGAACCCTGCAGCGCTACTCTGCTTGCTTTCACACAGTTCTACCGCCAGCGCACACTGCAGGTAAAATTGCAGGCTCCACAACCATCATAATACGGCCATCACGTTTTCATATGTTCTTCATGCATGCGCAGTATGTAGGCGTACGCCGGTGCATCCACCGGTTGAACGCTCAAACGGGATTGTGTAAAAAGAGCCATTTTCTGCAGCTCCGCACGCGACTTCATTTCACTCAGCGTCACGACATTGTCCCACTTGGCCACAAACTTCACGTCAACCATCTGCCAGGGGTTTTTCTCCTTGCTAGCCTTTGGGTCAAAATAATCGGAATTCTTGTCCAATGCAGTGAAGTCATCGTATGCCAACCGCACTACCTCGGCTAGTCCAGCAACACCTGGCGCCTTTGTATTGCTGTGATAGAAAAGAACTTTGTCGCCTACTGCCATCGCACGCATATGATTTCTCGCCGAGTAATTGCGCACACCGTCCCAGGGCGAAATTTTCTGTTTTGCCAAGTCATCGATGGAAAACTTGTGGGGCTCCGATTTCATCAGCCAGTAGTGAATATCCACCGAGCGCTGGCGTTTTCGCTTCATTTCAGTGCTGTAAGAGACGGCGATGAGCTGTGGACGCAAAGAGGCAGAGACCGATAACCCATAATGACCGTTTGAAGAACAGAAAAAGAAACAAAGGAGGGAAGAATGTCTTGATCCACAGCGGCACTGAGGCCAAACACGAGGGCAGAAACCTCTACCCGAGTTAAGAGGTTAACAAAAAGGAGAATCTGCTCGTGTCTCATACGTATTACCGCCGACTCTACAACGTCATGAGCTCAGAAGCGCCGCGATGTCCCTCAGGAAGAACTGCTGACTTTCGATCGGGAGAGCCTACAGACCAGACGGCGAGAAGCCACAAGAGCGACGCACAATGATCAAACCATGCTGTTCGTTTCGGGTCTGTAGCGTGTTTGGCCGTAGCCTGCAGGCGCTATAACTGAGAGCGTGCAGAACAAACACACAAAAAAAAAACAGCGATACAACGAAGAGGGCAAAGAAGCGGCACCAAACCTTTGTGTCATAAGGAGCTACCCTTCACACTTGCGATGACTCTTCAAAGTCACCGTCTTCTAACCACCCACCCTCCTCCTCGATACGGATAGGGCTCACCTCCTCCATCATCAGCATCGGCGTCTGGGTATTTTGAGGAACCTGCTCCAATTGCGGCTCGGCATCTTGGTGAAATTTGACGTCTGCATCCTCCTGCATCAATGATACATGTGCTCCGGTCATTGTCTGCCGCCGGCGATCCGATACGCGCGACACCTTTACGGCTCGCCGCAGCTTCACTTTTTTCTCACGGTTCTCAGCGCTGCTCCGGGCATACTCGAGCATGCGCCGCAGGGTAGCGTTTTTTGCAGTGCGCAGCTGAATGTTTGTGTTTCCTGCCATCGAGCCCACCTCTAGTCCCTCATATAGAGCGTAAATGCGAAGAATCTCTCGGCTGTCCAAAGAGCTCATACCGGTGCACGCCTTTTTCACCTCCGCTGGTGGAACTGGCGCTGCCCTAAGCTCAGTAACGAATTGGTCCTCCATTATAATCTCCATTGCGCGTGCAAGCTTTGAGGGTGGGGCATGAATCCCGTTGTACAGGTAGCAGTTATTCACTACGGCGCGCATGTCAGCCATAAAGTCGGCAGGGGTTTTGTACTCGTAGCGCTGCAGCTTCCGTCGAATGAGCTCCCAGTATACAGGCCGAGAAACGTGTTGCGCGTAGTCCGGCAAGGAAACTGGATTTCTGAGAAACAAATCGTCGGTGTCCAGCTCAGTAACGCTCTCGATAATTCGACGACAATCCTCATAAAAAAGGCTATCGAGATAACGAAAAATATCGCTTTGCCGCCTCCTCAGACGACTTCGCAGTTCATCAAGAAGCAGGTCGTTACTCGAAGACATGTGAATTCGCCTTCCAGTTATTTTTTTTTCATGAGCAGCTCTTTGTGCGCTGATCCAAGTCCCAGCAAAAAAAAAAAAAACAGTGATGCAATGCCTATTCGAAAAGCAGCAAATAACAAAGGATGTGTATGACGCAGAAGTGTGAGAAAGCGATCAGGGATATTTATATGTCTAAAGGAAAATGGCATCGAAGAGTGACGGGAATAACCTTCACCACCAGCGCCTGCCGTCGCGCAGACAAGGAAGAAAACGTTTGAGAGATGGAGCACAGTCGCAACCGGCCAGTCATTCCTCAATGAACCAATTCTTGTCTTTTGCCCTGCATATGTGGATGTTTGTTAGTGTCCATTTCAAAGTGCGTGAGATCTGAGTTTTTCATAGCAAGTTTGAGCTTGCGGTTAAACTCATATGTTTACAGATATGATATGCATCCCAACTCAGCAGCAAAAGCACTAGCCTATCAAACAAAAGTCCCAGCAGTCTGTCGACCCCAGTTTTCTGCCCCTTGCAGATCTCGATGCACGCGCATGCCCATCGTGGGCTGAGCACTTGCTCAGCTTCTCCTCCCCCGCATATCTCCCCTACGCCTTCCCACGAGGACAAGAAACAAAGTCGCATCTACATGCGCGCAATGCGCTTGCCATTAAAGTGAGTCCGTCATCTCTTCTCCGAAAGAAGAAAAAAAACGATACGAGACGGCAAAGTATACAAGAACCAGGACTAGAAGGGAGACAATATGGTCTTGGGAACTCCGTAGCAGCGAGCGCAACGGGAAGGATCGATACGGACTTCCAGGCAAAGGGAGCGCACCACCGTGACCGGCTTGCCAGTGGTTAGGATAAAGAAACATGCTGGCATACCACACATCACTGTCGACAATCCTGCTGCGCGAACCATTGGCGTCCTCTGGTCTAGCGTACTCCGAAAAAGCCTTTCCAATGCGTGACCAGCATTGACCTAATCGAAAGCAGCTCACTACGTGCATCGCACAACCTCTTTTCGGATGTCTCCTTAAGTAATGCTTTGAGTCCGTTGCCTTTAGACCGTACTCGATAAATGAAAATAGTAACGACACTGGTAAAGGTATCCAGCTCTCCGCTTGGAAACAGAAGGGGCGACCACGTCCATTAGAAACCATGCAGGTGACAAAAATAGAAAAAAGAGATGAAAATCGGTCGAGAAAGAGTTCGAAATGATACAGAAATGAACATGAGCCGAGCGTGCTCGGATACACCATTGCACACATCTTTTTTTTTTTCCGGGGGCTACGGTGAGATATCACTTTAATAAAAGCGAGCCACTGAGGGAATTCAGAGTTCACGTTGTTTCAACGTACATCGCACGGGAAAAAAAAAACAGTGTCTGCCATTGGTTTCCCCTCACTAGAGGTAGATACGCAACTGATACTCCCGCAGCAGGCTCACCGCTTTTCATGTGTGTCGATGTTTTCCCTGTCTGTTTAAAAAGATGTTGACGGCCGACCGAAATCAGCACTAGCCATTCTGATCTGCGCAGAGAACACATTCAAAACCGAAGAAAAAAAAAAACAACAAAAAAGGTGTAATCACACATTACCAAAAATTCGCATGAAAGGTAAAGCCCCTGCCTGTTTTTCTGACGGCCAGCAAGTGCAACTAGCCCACATGTCGTCAAAGCGGTTTACTCAAGAAAAGCCTCTATTATCTGATGGCTCATCAAAGGCATACGCCAGCCGTGGCAATCGTGTTGGCCTTTCGCAGCAACTCTTCTGCCTTCTCCACTGCGGCTTGCTCGTTAGGGGATGTAGCAGCACTCGCAGCGCGGCGAATCATAGTGCGTGTCGCAGTCATCGCGTTTGTGACAAGCCACTGCTGCACGGAAACGCGTCGGCTGAGGTCGACCAGACAAACCAGCACTGTAGCATACGCGTGAACGAGGTATCCCCGCGTGACACCAGCATCGCGAAACTCCACGCACTCCACGCCCGTGTCGTCCCTCTCCTCGAGGATTTTCTCGTACGTGATAAAAAGTACCCGAGGGTCAACAGAGAGACTCAGCAAGAGCTCAACAACCTCGGCTGATCCTGCTGGGAAGCGTAGAAACGACTTGGCCTCTAGCACTTGAACCACTTGCGACAACGGAAAGTAACTGATCTGGTGATAGTACCTTTCGATGAGTCGCTTGGTGATGGCCTCGGGCGTGTCTTTCTCGTTCTTATATGCCCGACCAACGCATGTGGCAAATACACCCACATCCGTGACGTAGGAACACAATAACGCATCCAGCTGCACCTCAGCGCCGCCTAGTGCAGGGTACATACCGCCCACCTCGATGATGTCACTTGCGGAAGCAACAAAACTGGACAAGAACTCGATATGTTGTATCGCAACATCACGCTCGGTCATAATCTGGCCCTCCCACTCTACACGACGGTCCAGGGTGGCACTGCCAGAAGAAATGAATTCGGTGACGATGCGATAAAGCCGCTGCTGCGCCTCCATCAAGCGCAGCTGCTGCTCCACCTGCTGTATCTGATCGGATTGACATCTCCTAGCACAATCGAGGGCTTCACGCAAACACCGAAGGCGATACGGGAGGCGTTCGGCTACTGGTGTGTCGGGGAGCGGGGCCAGGGCCATGACAAAACATTGCTGCATCGCGCCTTGGTAGTCGCCTTGCACGTTAGCAAGATAGTGCGCATACTCCTCCGTCAAAATCTCAGCATTACGGCGCAGATAGCTTCCGAGAAACGGCGACTGTGCCCTCACGAGCGTCTCACGGAGCGATTTCGTTGTGTTCCTATCATCGCGTGGGGTACACATCCACTCGAAGAGGAAGCAATGCGCGTACTCATCTGACGGCTCGACCTGCCAAATGGTGCCCGATCGACGGGGGCCGCCGAGGAGGTCGTCTACTACACTTCTGTGTGTCAACCAAGCAGACTCCAATGTTGAAATGACAAGCTCCAGCACCTGGGTCTTAGTCTGGTGTAACGAATACGCACTGCCGTACCGAGTTTGATCGCACGCCTGATCGCGACCCTCTGCCAGAAGAATATCCAGTGCTGCGTTGCTCGGGTCCAGCTGCGCTGCCGCATGTAAAAGAAGCTCCACAGCCACATTCTCTCGCCTTATGCTTCGCAGCTGCTCACAGATACTCTGAAGCGCGCCGGATGGCCAGTAGGCTGCAGCCTTGGCACCCACCTCTGCGGCCCATTTCTGTACCTGCGCATCGGTATAGGATTGAAGACACTCGCCGCTCGTGAGGGCGTTTATGTCGTTTTGAAGCTGGTACGCTTGTGCGCTAATACCGCTAAAGAAGTATGGACACAGTCGTTGCAGCTGTGAAAAAGAGACTCCCCGGTGCCCCAAGTCAGCGCCGGTCCCCTGATGAGAGTCTAGCATCACCTGGCTCAGATGGTGCCCAAGGCGCTGCGCGATCGCAGCGTCTTTCATGAGTTCAGAAAAAGTGACTGATGAGACCTCGGTATATAGCGGAAAGCCAAGCACACGCTGCAGCACCGTGGCCGCCTGCCACGCCTTATGAGTTAACTCGTAACAGCTATATAGCATGCTGGCCTGGAGCCGCTTCACGTCCTCGGCACGCAAGCCCCGACTGCGCGGGACGCTCACAACGACCTTGTCTGACTGCCACTCCTGGTGAAAATCCAGTGTGCGTTGGTGCGCAGGCAGCCCACCTATAGACAGGCTGTCCAAGTACTGAATGATCTTCTCCAGGATCCGTACAGCAGGGGTCAGGTTGCACTGCATGATTTTTCCAACTGCAGTATTCCAGAGCTGGCACAGAGCACGAGCAATAAACGTGACGAGCCCCCTTGCGAAAGGGGACATGAGAACCACAACTTGCTGAACCTCCACATCCGCTGAGGCACTTGTTGGCGCTGCCTGCGTTCCGGGCAGTTGCAGGTTTCGGAGCAGCTCACGTGCCCTTCGCAGCACCTCCGCACTCTCTCCACTTAGCAGTTTGTGACCTAGCTCAGTCAGTGAAGCCCCATCGTCGTCGCTGCTCGACAGTACGGAGTCCTTCGTCAAAGCGACTGGACGCTCTGTCGTTACATTCAAGCCTCCCACCGCAATCTGAAGGAGCATCGACGCGTAGTCGGGAACGCTGTACACGGAAGTGAAGCGGCCAAGCAAACCCTCACGGCAGTCCGCGTCGCCCGTGGAGAGAATGAGATACAGCGTATCAACGGGACGGGCCTGTGCAAAAAGGGAGACGCCATGGCGATGAATTATGACGTAGGTCGGACCGGGTGAGCAAACCTGGGCACACAAATCGCTGAGGTTTCGCGGGGCCTGAGTAGGCATCTGCTCAATGGCATCAACTCGCACGATACGCGAGGGTGGCCCGCTGAAGGATGCGATGATGTCCCGCACGTTTTGATGTGGTGCCATCACTATTGAAGGGGAAGTAGCGGCAAAAACTTCGTCAGAGCTTCGGTCACTGCTCGTATCACTGCAGGCAGCCAAGAAAACTGACGCGGAAGCGTAACATACGCTGATTTCTCTTTTTCCTGAAAGGTACGAAGGCGTGTGAGATTGCAGACTAAGCTCGGCACCAAAGGCAGAGTCGAACGTGTTGACGTAGCGGTAACGGAACTGATCGCCGTTAAGGGCGGTGGCCAAGAAGCGGCATCCCTGAGCATCCGTCTCAATCGCAAACAACCGCGTCAGTGGCGCAGCCTCGCCATGCGGGACAGGGTAAAGGCGCGACAGACGATCGGGACGGTGTGGCACAGAAACCATGAAGCTTATGCCCCCACTGGGGTGCAACCGCCAAAGGTTAATCGTGCTGTCCTCACAGAGTGTAGCCAAAACACCGTCACGCTCGTCCACAACGAGATCGATCAGCCCGCCGTGCCTCGCGCCCCTCCATGACTTCCAGAAATTTGACACAGTAGATGACAATTGGCCAAGGACGGGCATGTTGGAAAACCAAACGCCGTACCTCACCATGCGTATCTTGGGTGTTATGGGGGTATTTTCACGCATGTAGCGTAGCTCGTACAAACTTCCGTCCGCGCCGGCACAGAACACGCGGCCCCTGCTTCCAATCACCCTCGTGATTACCGTGTCGGTAGAGCAACTGTAACCGAGGTTGACAACCTTCATCTCAGCAAGCTCCCCCTCACCCACAACACACAGGCCTAACAAAAACATCATATTAGTGGTGCCTACGGGAATGACAAATGATATGTGTGGCTGAAAAACATCTCTGAGAGGCCGAAGAGGTGCACCGACAACACTGATGAGCTCGGGGATCTCGTCATAGATACAGAATTCTCGGCCGCTACGATAATCCCATAGGACGAGTCGATTGTCTACAGTGAACCAAGCACGATACAAATCGGCGAAGACACCCGTAAGCGAGCTGTAGCGCATAGACCTCCATAACGCCAGCAGCGCCTCTGGCCACGCGACCCCGCCAAGCGGAAAAAAGTCGGGAATAGCGTACGTTGTATCACGAGTAGTCAAAGCGTAAGAGTTCGACCGCACAAACCCGATCGCGTGAGGGTTGGCACGCCGCCCTGTGGACGCATCATTCAGCACCTCATTCACAGCGTTCTCAACTGCGTGCTTGGCACCATTTTGCGCTGTGCTCCCTTGCTCGTGCATGATTTCTGCCCACAGACGTGCGCGTCCACACGGGCGCTCAACTTCTATGCACTCTCTCCAGTCAAGTACAGCGGAGACTAACTTCACCGCTCTCCAGATACTCGAAGAGCAGGTGCGAGTTGAAGACGACAAGTGCCTGACTATTAAAAAAAAAACAGAATCAGTCAGGGGAGAGCAACAATTAGGAAACACTCTCCTTTAGTACGGCCATAGAAACTAAAATCCCGGTCGAATGTCATATGTGCGAAGGTAAAAGGTGCAGCGAGGAGAAGTATTTTTTTTTTTAAGAATAAGGGAGCGCGATTTGCTGTGCGAATCGAGTCAGCTGATGGCGCCTTCTTTGACTAAGCCAACTGACTAGTAGACATCAAGTCCTTATCTTCAAAGTGAAGACCTGCAAGTCACCTATGGCTGAACATACACACCACAACGCATACTATATGGGGTACAACGATCGTCAGATGGTAGGTTTTTGGGTTGTACAAAGAGGAGCTGCTGAACACCTCGCAACATACAATATTTTGCAGCTGACTGGGCGTCAAAGTATTCCACTCTGTACGCACACACACATACACACAAAGCAAAGCAAAGCAAAGCAAAAACGCCTGATCATCTCCGTAGCGAAGAGCATAACTTTCATTCGATGGATAACTAAAATTGAACGGCGGCAGTGAAAACAAGTTGTAATCCCAATACTTTTGTGCTCCAGAAAGTCAAAGTCCACCTTTGTCTTTTCTCTCCACATGGGCAAATGCACTCGATCGTGCGTAGACGGGGCTTAGAGAAAAAGCGCGTCGCTACCATCACACCTGTTCGCAGGTTGCAGCACTCCACAACGCCTCATGAGCCCCTTCAGTTTCGCAGGAATTCTCTTCGCGGAGCATCTTGAGCCCCCCCCCGCCCGCCCCGCCTACTTCTCAGAATCGGAGTCCGAAGATATTAGCAGCGCCGCAAATCGTGAAGAAACGACTGGTGGTGCGGAATCTTTCATGACTGAACGCCCAGTACTCACCCACTCGCAGCCAGCACCTGTAGTGCCGCCTCGAACAAGTGAGCTGCTGTCATATTGATCAGTCCATTTCCTGTTGCCGACACCCGGAGAGTCGTTCAAGACGCTATGATGTGTGCTGGGAGACTTGACGTTATGGAAAACGAGGTTTCGCGACGACAGCACCGTTGTCGCCCAATCCTGCTTGTGCGCGCCAACCATTGGTATTGCGGCCGAGATCATATCTTTCTCCAGTCTCCAAGACGGAGACTGCGGCGGAGCAGATGCTTCAGCGCAATCAAATGGCGAGGCCGAATCGCGCTGCGCTACATGCAGCACACCCGGTTGCGAAATTGCCTCGCCTTCTTTTCCTGGAACAGAAACGCTTTCACCAGGCGTATCACAGTCGCCTTCAGCCCCTGCGTGAAAGGCAGCCAAGTCGGTGCCAGTGCGGTCACCGTCAAGCCCCACAAACTCATGGAAACGCCGAGGATCAGAGAGCAGGTCGGAAAACCCCACTGTTGGGGACTCTGAATCGATACCGTGGACAGACGTCACCCCTGGGAAAACCGCCACATCATTCGTAGTGCCCAGCGTCTGTGGAAAACAAGTGTCGTTGACTGGAGAAATGGCGATGCGCGACCATCGGCTCGGCTCCGACGAAAAGCCGACAGGACACCCTCCAGTACCAGGGCGTGAGAAACCTGTTCGCAAAGAAGGGACATCTTCGATACTCTCGAGTGCTGGTGAATCCCCCGTAGCCGAATCAGCTCCCATGAGTCTTTGGTGTGTACTTCGCCGTGTCGGTGAAGCGGCCTTGACAAGACCTGCAGTTCTTTCAGTCCTGGATCGCGCCGTGTTACCGGGTTTCACCTCTGTTCCTGTACAAGACGACACCAATACGGCTGCAGATGTAACCGTGTCCTGGGAATAATGCTGAATCCTCTTTCTCCGCAATTCTCTAGGCGCTATAACTGAGTGTGCGGAAACACCACAGGAGCTGAAGGTGCAGAGTGCCTTGTAGACTGTCCTCAGGAGTGGGGACGAATCGAAGTAAAGTTCGAGGGCAGCGCCAACTTCGCTCTCCGCCACCACAGTAAGCAGTCCAACATGACGAAAATGGAGTGAGCGCAGAGTAAGCTGTACGAGGGGTTCACGAGAGAAGAAAGACACCACCGTCAGCACAAAACGATCAATATACAGACAGACGCGCTGAAGGTCAGCCCCGTCTGCGCCAAGGTTGTGGCGAAACTGAATTCCCTGCAAGAAGCGCATGCCATCCGTCAGCGCAAGCTCGGAAGTCGAAAAAAGTGCGCTGGAAAACGAGGTCCCCGTGTCAACAGCCAACCTGGCAGAGCAGCCAGAAGGAGAGAGAAGCGGGACAGTGTGGGCTGAAGTCGACGCGGCAAGCATGCGCTCCACCTGCTCAACTCGTCGCGCGAGCCGCGTTATTGTTTTCTGTCGATCAGTCAGCTGAAACTCGGCTGTTGCATCGTAACCACACAACCTCTGTGTACCATCAAGCTTCGTCAATACAGCTTTAATTGTCACCAGAAGTTGGGAGTGCTTTTGCGTGAATTCATCCCTTCTGCGGCGCCTGAAGTCGTCTATGATAGCATCGTACTCGGCGATAGTGTGTGACCCAAGGTCTAAACTCCACCCGTAACTCACTGCCAATGCGGCTCTCTTCCCAAGCGCTTTAGCGACATGACGCTCATGAGAAAGAATTGGCAATCCATCTACAATCTCTAGCCCCAAGCCTATAGTAAGCAGTGCCATGATGCGGTAATACGGGTGACGTGCAACCGGGCAGCCCTGGAGATCCAGTGACCTGAGAGAGGCTTGCTTAGTAAGTCCGCGAAATGACTGTATTCTGTTGTTTTGTAAATGTAACTCACTGAGATAGGGGTGTGTTCCGAAGAAGTCAAAGCTCTCGATCCGATTGTTCTGAAGGTTGATCACGAGGAACTTCTCACTCCCTCGTTCCGCGAGCCCCTGAAACGACTCCACTCCTTGATCGACCAAATCTAGCTTGTGAAACATCATACAGAAGCATTAGTGAGAAAGAGCGACATACGCCAACGGAGGGCAAGGCGAATTTCTTAGGTTTGGTAAAGCTGCACATCGATACAGAATCTGCCCTCTCAGCAAGTACGCTGGTTTGAAGATGCGATAGCCCGTCGATAATATGAAGACAAAAGGGTGATGCAGAAGAAAAAGACCAGGTAAAAAAGAAAACGTCTGAGGCCTTGACCAGTAGCAGTTGTTGTTCAGCCCTCGTTTTGATGGATCCGCGTATGTGGTGAAAAGGAAAAGATGCAGCAGTGGGCCGGCTCACGCACTGCAAGCTTTTTACGCAACACCCAGGGATATCTTCCCTCAGAATCAGTCTCAAGATAAACGCAGTAACTTCGAACCAGCCGGAGGGGGACCTCAAGGATGACTCCGAAATGTTCTGGATCCCGCAGCAAGCCCTCACTACGTATCGAATGAGTGTGCCACAAGAGCAGCCCCCTAACCCCCCAGAAAGATACAAAAAGCTGGCGCATCCGTTGAAGACCCTCTTCCTACTGCAAGTTGTCTTTTACCAACCCCGTACTCGGCTATATGTCGCTCAAATGGCAAAATCATCCAGAGATATTTTTTCTGTGCGTCTGCGAAGTAGTATTCATTGTTTTTTGACCTTCCTGTTTATCCTCATTCACCCTTTACTTACTGGAAAAAAAAACGCCAAGAGACACCGGGAGTCCAATATGCATCCTTCAAAGTTTCAAGCATGTGCGACACAACGTCGTGGACACGAAAACAACACGACAAAAACGAGAACGTCAACCGAGGTAGCAAGAGAAGGTCTCTGGCACCTTCTCAAGTGACACAAGCGCGCAGGCGACGCCACGGCATCCTTGTTCGCCGGGCAGTCACCTCCCCCTCTTAACGCTTCGAGCCCCCGTTATAATGAATACTCCTCGCTCTCTTTACAAAACATCAAATTCTCGAAAGGGAACCAAACAGTACGTGAAACCAGAAAAAAAGGATAACAGGAAGCGCACGCTCTATGCTATATATATATATATATATATATATATATATATATACGACACGACAACTAACTAGTTACGTACGTACGTACCGTACCGTACGTACGAACGTACGTACGGTACGGTACGTAACTAACTTAACGTACGTACGTAACGT
>CM007320.1:3700675-3727717 GCA_000333855.2 Endotrypanum monterogeii
AACTACAATAATACGTAACGGAAACGGAAACGAAACGAACGTACGTAACGAACGAAAAACGGAAAAGAAACGTAAGAAGAGCGACGACGCTTATAATATATATATATATATATATATATATATATATATAGAACAGCCACAAACATTTGACAGTACTCCCGAGTCAACGAGACAGGTGAAATCAATTACTGCCGAAAGCTTTGGTTTGCATAAACGCACCCGTGCAGTCTGCTAGGTTAACCAAAAGCAGCGCTACAGGACGCTGTCCCGGGAACATGGGAAGTAAGGAAAGAAAAAGACAGCAACTTGGCGAATAGTGTCACTTCTCCGAGAGCTTTATTGGACATCATGACCGTATCGATATGTTTCTCTCCATCCTCAGTCTGCGTCACGTGCTTGGTCAGGGCGGTTCTTGGGGCCGCCAGCTTTCTTCGCCATGATAATCTGATTCACAGAAAGCACCGTTGTAACAGTGTCAGTAGCCAGCCTGATTGCCCACGACTTCGTCATGTGGGGCTCAACAATACCAGCCTCCAACGCATCCAACGTGGTGCCATCGATCACGTTGACGCCCTGGTACTTCTTGCCGGCGTTGTGGTCAGCCTCCAGTTGTGTAACGATATCGGTTCCGTTGAAACCACTCACCTCACCCAATGTACGAGCCACCACCTCGAAACTCGATGCATACTTCCGCAAAGCGTACTGGTCAAGTCCAGGATTCGCCTCAGCGTAAAGGGTGAGTTCCTTCTGGAGCTCCATCTCCACTGCGCCGGCACCTGCCACAAGACGCTTATCCTTCGTCAGTGCCTTGAACACGTTTACGCCATCGTCAATAGCACGCTCTACATCATCTAGGACGTTCTGAGTGGCACCACGCACCACAATTGTGGATAGTTTCGAGTCGTCCCTATCTTGGACAAACGCTGTCACGTTTTTGCCACCGATGTCGAGGACATCGACCGAGTCGCACGCCCCCATGTCTTCCATGGACGGTGCGTCTAGGCGAGTCAACACACGAGCACCGACAGCGGCACAAAGACGACGAAGCTCAAACTTAGAAGGCACGCGCACCGCCATCATGCCGAGTCGGTTGATGAAGTGTAGCGCCAAATCACCAAAAGTAGAGTTGGATACAATCAGGTTTGCGCCAGATTTCTGAATGTTGGATATAATTTCCTGCATTATCTCCTCTTCCTTGCGGGAATACTGAATAAGGTCCTCGGCGTTCTCGATGAGCGCTGTCCCTTTCGTTTCCAGCGACGGCACGTCCACAGCGCAACTATACACAGCCACCTTAGCGTTCTTGAGGTGTGTCAAGTTGCTTTCTGTATTGCGGCCAATCACAAAGCCACGTACAAGCTTGCTGGATAAGATCGCCTCACCATCCAATTTTACGACGCGCACGTTATCCACGTTGAAGGAGCGCACGGTAGACGGGCACACATTAATACACGCATCCGCCACAAGATTCGCGAGGAAGTCCTCATAACCGTACTGCTTCGACGCAATCGAAGTACGAATGACGTCTAGAACTTGCTCCTTGCGGAGGCAATCATCAGCAGTCCTGCACACCATACTGTCTAGCAGCTGCAGGGATTTGTTTCCCGCTTTTTTGTAGCCTTCGATAATCTCACTAGGGTGCAAGCCCATTCGCAACAGCGATTCCGCCTGCGAAAGCAGCTCGCCAGAAAGCGTCACCACGAAGTTCGTTCCATCCCCAACCTCTTCCTGCATGGCGTTCGAAGCTTGAACAAGTAATTTCGCTGCGGGGTGCTCCACCTCCAGCTCACGGAGTATAGTGGCTGCATCGTGCGTAACAAAAAGCTTGTTTAGATGGTTGATTACCATCTTGCACAGCCCATTTGGACCCATGGAACTGCGCGTGATCTTCGATAGCTGGCGGCATGCCTCAATGTTCTTCAACACAGGTTCATCCATGAATGTCGAGCCGTCCTTCAACATGCTCTGTGGGCCACTTTGCATGAAGGACATGATTAGCGAAGGGGTGCGTGTAACGAGAAAAAGATGGGTTCCTACAGAATGTTGCACAAGATCCTTCTTTTTCTACTGGGATTAGTGTAGTAGTGAAAAGCTCTTTTATGCGTGCGGCAAGAATAACGCGTACAGGAAGACGTCAGGCAACACGAACGGGGCAATAATTCTCCTTCAACTACAAAACGTGCAGTTCCATGAATAAAGAGAACAAAAAAAAAGGAGGTGCTCATGACATTATAGAACAGAGCTTCAGGATCTTCGCTTTCTTCCGCGCCTGCATGTTCGGGTAAATGCATCTGTGTAATCAATCAATTGGACGTACTCGTCTCCCTCAGCGCAACACAAACTCTGGCCTAAAGCACAGGTCAAAAACCACCCTTGGGGCCGAATACGTGCAGACAACGATCTTGACAAGCCCACAACGGCACTGTGACGTCCTTTTTCTTTCAACACCTCAAACTGACGAGAAATCAGAGCAAAAAAAAACACCAGTACAATAATTAAAACTTTATTTTTGTTTCTCAAGGTCATAACACCTCTATTAAGCGACCGCCGCTGGGGCTGTAATTTAAAAACATATATATATATATATATATATATATATGAATTAAAAAGTTTAACACCATAACGAATCACACCTCCTCTTTTACCCTCTGCTCGGCACAAAGGCGCGTTGGAAAAAATGGCGAGAGGTTTTTTTTGTATCTGCTTTGCCGAACACCGAGGGCAGCACACATCCCTAGAGGATGGCAATCCACAACGGTGCAACATTGGCGGCGTCTTCGACGCGGCGGCGAAACATTCAACGCAGCAGCAGGCAAGATTTCTCGTGATCCGCACGCCCACGTTGCGGGAAGGTCAGTCCTCCATTTTACTACGCTTCCTGAGTGGCTCTGCGGCCTCTGCGGCCGCCTGAATCTGGAAAACGTGCCCAAAAATAGGCAAGCCTATGCGCTTGCTGTTTGTACCTGTAGCTGCAACACGAATATGGAGAATATTCTTCAGTGGCGCAGCGTCAGGGTGCTTCACAAATTTATCCAGGAAGGCTACGATGTTCTCCACAATCTCGTGAGCCTTGAGACCGGTGTGGCCGACACGGCAGGTGACTTGGTTATCGCCGCGGCGCGTCACCACGACAGTGTGGACAGCTTTTCGTAGCTTTTCGGAGAACTTCCCCTTACTGTTCACCCACACAGGAACCTTGCGGTGCTCAAGAAACTCTCCTGTCAGCTGTCGTGGGTACGTCGTGAGCCCGAATACGATAAAGTGATCATAGCTCTTGGCGAAGGCACGCACTGCCACAGGGTCGGTGACCTTGGTAGCAAGCTTCCTACTATCGATAACTCGTCTTACACGCTTAGCGACAGATTCGCCGTCCTCGCTAAGAGCGTACACTAAGTCTTTATACTTCCGCTGCGGTGGCGGAGTGATCAAGCAAAGTGTACCACTGAGAGTTTCGTGCGGTACCACAAAGTACAATGGAACACGATGTGCTGGGGGTGCTGCAAGGAAAGTAATCTGGACATCGATCGGGACATTGCAGTTCTCTCGAGCTGGCGCAAAGAGATCGTTGACGTTGTTGCTTGAAGTCTGCGCAGCATTTTCCGATGTGATGAACGAAACGAGCGTCTTCACAGCCTCCCCAGTCCGAACGAGGAAACTCATTTTGATTGACTAGAGCAGCACATCCGCCAACGCTGAAGCAGAAATACAACGCAAAGTGCTTAAGGAAAGGTTAGTAGTGATGCAGAGTAGGGCGAATACCCAAACGTCAGTGAATCTGTAGATGTAGTGAAAGCCTCTATATCCCCCTCTCGCAAAAGGAATCGCGAGTCGCAAAAAAAAAAATGAAAATCCAAAACTCCCAGAGAAGGAAATAGGAAGAAGTAGAATTTGGGAAGAGAGTACGTTACTTCTACGATACAGTCGATTAAGTTTGCTCTCAGTCACTGGAATGTGATTGGATGCATATCTCCTGTAATCAGGTTTGCATCCCAGTTCACTTTTTCACTGTGTATTTGATGTCGCATCGCCCCACGTTAAGTGGGGTACGCACAGGGCTGTATTCAGTGGGTAATCATGTCATGTATTTGACCCTCCTGCGCAGAAGCTCCCAGAAGAGAATAAAAAATAATCAATGAACTGTGAGGAACAAAAAATATATATCATGTTGTCGAGAGGGCTATGATCTTCCCGTCATACGGAATAAGACAGGTGCAACACGAGCCAGTCAATTAGGCGTCGAGCGCAGCGGCATCGGAGAAGAGCACTCTAACGCCATCTAACCTAATCTTCCTTATCCAGTAACATCGGTAAGTGTATGCCTACCACAAGTCGATCCTCTCATTTATAACATGCGCTGAGAGTGTCGACACCAGTGCCGAGACGCCTCGCCCTTCTCTTTCCGCGTTCAGTGTCGTAGTACGCTAGCTGGTTTCGGAGAAGTCCAGTAATCACTCAGTTCAGCTTGGCAATGACTCCAGTTGGAAAAGAAACATAGACAACGGCCGAGCAGTATGTTCTCTGAGTCTTCTTATCCGTGAAGGGCAAAACGCGCAGCGATCCGCACGCAAACACGTGATCACCATGCACAAGAACGTGGTTGCCAGCTTTCAGTGCATCAGAGCTACAGCGTACAGGAATCACTTCAGCTTCTTTTTCAGTCGGGTCGGGAACCAGTACAGACAAGTATAATGTACCATCACTCGTAGTTTCTGCTTCCAAAATTCGCCCCGCCACGGTAATGTTACTCACCGACTGCGCGTACGGTGTCAGCTCAACCTCTGTCCAGGATGACCTCTGCGAAGATGCGCCGAAGGGCGACGTTGTAGTGAGGTCTACTGGACTGGGTATAAACGCTGGTAAGTCCGGAACCTCGTGTTTTTCAGCCAGTGGTGCCTTCGGCAACTCCTTCCCGTGCTTCGCCTTACTGTGCATTCGAAGGCCATAATACGTCGAGAAGCTCTTTTCACAAGTGGTGCACACATGCGTTGGCGTCGGTCTCTCCTCAACCGGCATCTGTGCTGGAGATGCCGACACCGCTGGAAAAAGCGCGCATTCAGAGCCCACGGCACCGCTGCCCGCTCCGTCCGAGTCCACTGTAGCAAACGGCGAGCTTGGAAAGGGACTCGCGGTGAAGGGGCTCGGACCAGCAGATAGCAGGGATGTAGGTACACCTCCAGCATCTGGACCACTGCCACTGGCAGCAGAAACAAATGGTGACGCCTGCGCCGCATAGGAAACTTCGGATGTACCCCCTACCCCTGGCACGACAGTGGCCGAAGCTGGTAGTTTCCCGGCCGGGCCGAACGGCGAGTACCCTTGTCCCGCAAACGGAAAGTCATTTGTCCCGGCAAATGGAGAGTCGCTGGCCCCGGTGGCGAATGGAGAGACGACAGTGCTGACCTTAGCTAAAGAATCCTCAGTGGCGCCAGACGTGGTGGACGTTAAACATGACGGAGTCTGGCCGAAAACTGGAAGCTGACCGAACGGTGTCACCGGGGCGGTTTGCTGCTCAGTCGGCTCCACCCTCGTTTCCGCTCTTACAACCCCCTTCGTAAGTTTTCTGAAAAACGGATTCGGGCACCGTGCAGGGCGTAGTGGGCCAAAAGATTCTCTCGATGCCATCGCAAATGCGTCGCTCATACTGATGCTGTACATGTGTGCATTATCCACCTTAGATGTGATGGTACCTGCTGCGATGGGACTTAGCCCACAGTTAACGAACGGATTCTCGCCCTCTGGATTGACAGTATCGTACAGTGGCTCGGCACTGTCCGATTGGCGAGCGGCAAAAACGCGCATCACCATACTGCTGTGAACAAACTGATTCCCCAACTGCTTCACACCTATGTCATCCCACAATGAAAGCATCTTCTCCATGACAAGACTTGGTACCTCGCGTTCGGCCTGATGCAGCGGCTTTGGGGCGGGCTTCTCGCGGCGTGTAGAGCGCTCATGTGCATTGGAAACATGCGGTGAGATGACAGTTGGGGCTTGTGGAGGTGCATTGCGGAGCACACCAACTGGCGTCGAGAGCGCTTGTTCTTCACCGCGCCCTGGCCCTGCACCCGCTTCTACAACGCCCTCGCTGTTATGAACTTGTTGAAGATGTAACTTGGCTGCCATCTCTAAGCGGAACGCCTTCTTGCACACACTGCAGTGGAATCGTCGCTCCACAGCGGCACTCTGGTTCCGCACAGCTACTAGGAGGACACTACCCAAGGTGCTGCACCGAGGTGTAACAGGAGCTAGTGCGCTCGAAGGACGAGCCAATACATAGCGCAGCCGGCGAACCCCGCGGCAGCATGCGGATGCCGCTACAGAGACGCCCATTCGCCTCTGCATCCAAGCTACCAACGGCATTGAAATAAATAAAACAGAAATGACAGAAGGCGAAAATGTATGTGCTATGAGCAAGACTTCGGATTCATGTCTGCCATCCGGAAAATGTGATACTAACAATCCAAGTATAACAGGTGAGAACAAGACGTGAAGGCTGAGAAACAAAGGATTCGTAACGATGCAGAAAAAGGAGGATTAGAGGGGATAGTGAAACGACGTTGGAAAAGTCAGTCGTCGTCAACTCGAGTCAGTGCCTCAGTCAGCGCTGAAAATACCACCCTGGTACACCAGAAAAAGAGTGAGGGGTGCGACGGTCTCCGTGCCGCAGAACACCAAATGATTCCAGATCTTACTCTTCTTAACCTGGCGCTTTTTCATCAACGGTGAAAAAACTCGTAATTCGCCGAAAAATAGAAGCAGGACCGCACTCCAGAAAAGGCGGTCGCAACTAGCTAACCCAGTCGAGCGACCGATACAATCGAGCCCAGTGAATCCGTCACCAGCAACTCGGTGGTGGTGAAGTAAGTGCCATGAACTGGTATATATCTCGGCTTGTGGATGAGCTTAGATACAACGTGTACGAGCTCCCCCTCCCTCAAATTTGCAAAGCAGTAACCTGCCATGGCTGTTCCTCGGCACCGCAGGCAAAACACCTGCTGCGACGCAAGTGCGCCCGGTGTTGGAGGCCAGCGCGTAGGGCCGCCGAACTCCGTCAAAAGCAGCTTGCATAACCACTCCGGTTCCCCTTGGATCACACCACGACTGGGGTTGCGTATAACACCAACACAGGCGTGAATAGACAGCTCCCCAATCAAAGAAAGCCCCCCGCTACCCCGCCGTAGTAGCTTTGCCGCACGCATACCCGCCCAGCGCTCCACCGCAGAGTCCGCGAGCACAGAGTACCAAATTGTGAACACGCACCGCGCGCGCAAAAGGAGAAAAGACAAAGCAGGGTAAGAAAAATGAGAAAGAATGAAAACGGAATTACCAGAAAAAAAAGGTGGAGGCAATAGATGCGCCCCCAAACCTCATGACATCGAGTGGGGAGTTCTCTCGGTCACTTGCATATCTCAACACAAGCGACCATGGTGGAAAAATCATGCGCTGATCCTACACTCGGCGGAAATCCCAGTGAACTCGGAAGCCTGACCTACCGTGCAGAAAAGTGCGCCGTAGGGAAAAAAAAGACCCACCCCAATACGCCGTAATACCCGACGACACTCCCTGCATCGCCTACGCATTATCACTAATACATCCCTTCTATTTTGCGTGTGTCCTTTGTCCTTTTTGCACTGTTAGAGAGCCCAAATAAATGATGAGTGCCGAAAGAAATGAAAAACAAATTGAGGAGTCGAGTCACGCCGCTCCGACTGACATATTGATCTACCAAGAATCCCCTCCGGATTGTGTCGACGAAGCTCCAAGAAAAAGCCGACTGCACTTGAAAATATGCTTTCACTTGGTAAACAAACATTAGCACACAATGATCAAATCTTCAGACGAAGATGCTTTTTTACAGACTTTCAAGAAGAAAAATTATCCACGGAGGAGGAGTGGAATATGACAGCACTCAGCACTTTTTTTTCTTTTGCACTCCACGAAGAAATAAAAACGAACGTGAAAGTAAATAATAATATTCAAAATAATTGTGAACACCAAAAGCATTACACCCTACAAGTCAGCCTCGTCGACGTTCGCTGATTTGCTGGACGGAGCCGCAGAGGGGATCATGTGCGATTTCACAAAGGCCGCGAGATCCTCCGCAGTGCGAGCTCCTTCGTATGTAATAGGCTCCTTTCCAGTTGGGATGAAATAGAGCGTAGGATAACCAGTGACCTCGAATTTCGTGCGATCAAAGTCGTTCTTTGTGGCATCAAACTTTGCGATGACAACGTCCTCAGTCTCGAGATCCTTGGCCAACTGCTCGTATACCGGATGCAGCTTCTGGCAGTGCCCGCACCAAGGCGCGTAGAAGAACAACAACACATTCCGCGTGCCATCAGTGTACTTCTCCAGCGTATCACCTACAACCGTGGTGAGGCCGTCCACTGTTTCTTTTTCAGGAATAGGCTCGGTCATCAGCACCTGCACCGTCTCGCCCTTCAAGTATTTTTCGATAAAGTCGGAAACGGACTCACTGGTGACGGGGGTGTCGAGTGGCATAATATGATGCTTCCGCTCATAGTCGACCACAAGCACTGGGAACGGCGTGTCCTTAGGAACGCCGAGCTGAAGCGAAACCGCACGGTACTGATCACCGTCGATGAATGTCAGCAAAACCTGTGAGCGAAACTTCTTTCCCACTGCCACCAGAGACTCCTTCAGAGTTGCATCTGTATTCTTGTCAACGAACACCCACCCAAGAGGCCTCAAAGCGTTCAACTTCATGTACTTCTGGAAGCTCGCAGAGTTCAGCTCGCCAAAGTAGTCGATTGAGGCAAGCGAGAGAAAAGATGTCAGGTCGTCACTCGTCATGGGAATGGAACCAGTGTATGCTTCGCGCTCGGAGCCCTTGCGGTACACCGTGAGAGATTCCATCGCATCCTCTGGAAGTATGGATGCGTCCTTCACCAGTGCGAACCTCATATCCATGCGGAAAGTGTCACCAACACGCGCCACCAGTGACGCAATCTCCGAAGTAGAGCTCGCTGTCTTCACCACACACACAGGAAGGTCCTGCTTCTTGAGTTCCTCCAGATCCTCACTCTTCTCAATCTCCACTATCAGCGGGCTAGCCAGCGCCTTCATGAATGACGTGATGCCTTCAGCATTGCGGGGACCACTGTAGTCCATGACCTTTTCGCCATTTCGAAAGACGTACAGAGTGGGAAACCCCTTGATTTCGTACTTCTTGGCCAGCTCCTCCTCTTGGGTACAGTCGACCTTCGCCAGTGTCGCAACACCGGACAGCATATCAGCTGCTTTCTCGAACTCCGGTGCCAGAGTTTTACAATGGCCACACCACGGTGCATAAAATTTCACCAACGTGATCTCACCGCTGACAACTTTGTCAAAGTTGTCTTTGGAAGCCACTTGCACCTCGGCAGATACACCGCAAAGGAGAAGCGCGCACAAGGCGACAACAAGGTAAAGGCGCCGCATTTTGTTTCCGAACCACCAAACAAAATAAATGAATGTTTTTTTTTTATCTATGTGACGCAGCAAAGTAAATAAAGAAAACTAGAGGGACTTTGGACTCTGCACGACCGCGTAAAGCAAACCGAAGGTACTGAAATGAAGTTTGTTTCAACAAATATATCAACTAGACGGGAAGTGGGACGGGAAGCAAGTGAAAGACCAGTAGAGGTGCAGAGTTGTGAACTATTCTCGAGATGGCAATACAGATAGAATCGGTGATGTCGCTTATCCTTTACTCCACACAGGAATTCAGCGCAAGAGTGAGAAGCACCCTGGTTCTCCCGGAAGTATAATTCCGAAAACGGCAACTTCATCGTCAGTTGCACGCGGCCTCAGAAAGACAGTGTTGCGTCTCAACAGTAGACATTAGAGTTAGTGAAACGGAGAAGAGCCTTGCGATGCAGCACGCATCCACCCTAACTCTCATTGGGGAAGACGCACAATCGACCACGTGTTCACGTGCAACTCTACCTTACAAAGGACATTCAATGCACAAATCTATATATATATATATATATATATATATACATATAATTATTATCGCAGCGGAATGCGAAGATGTTCATATCAGATACTTCAACTTGATTATTATCATTTTCGATACTCTTGTTGTACTCGGAAGAAGTGATTCACATAGTATGCACACCGTGAAGTATCATAATAGGTCTGGATATTGTGCGGCAGAGATGAGAGGAAAACCCGCAAACACACAAAAACACTGATATATATTTTGTCTTTTCGAGCTTCCACGAGTGACTTTGTGTGACAAGAAAAGTAGCCTTCATCAGCAGCTTCAACCTAGATTGATGGCGCACTTCCATTCACGGAGAGCTGGGTTGAGGTTGGTAACGAAGCAGTACCTTCCCCATACCCAAGAGTACGTTTTACGTTGGAGACCAAGAAAAGTTGGAGTAGAAAAGCCGGGAAAAGCTTTTTTATAAAAATGTAAATCTCCTCAGTGAGTACATTGTCAGTCTTGACAGCAGAAAAACATATAAAAAACAAAGGTGAACGCATTTATCGATGTTAACTCTATGCATTCCGGTCGCCAACCGACCAAGAAAAAAATTTTAACCCATAAAAAAAAAAAACTACAGTTTCTTTTTTGCTTCAAAGACTTAATAGATCCCTAGAAGTCAAACGGCATAGTAGCGGGGCATTAGGATACTCACTCGAGCTCAAAACCGAATCTACTTATCCTTTGTATTTTTTTCTGCATTCACAGCGGGCGTAGTCGAAACCCGGTATACAACATCGAAGTTCATCTTCATTATTCTCCACACACCCTCAACGTGAAACGAAAGCCCGTTTTCCTCCGAAAACTTGCGCAGAATTCGCCGCGCCTCCGGGTACCGGTAGCGGGGAACCGTTGGGAGAAGATGATGCTCCAGCTGATACTGCATCCCTCCAAAGAACCACTCAAGGAAAAAGTTGGAGCAATGCACTCCGCGGGTGGCACGATACTGATCTACAATGTAGTTATAAGGCTCGTCATGCTCAATCATCTCCTCGGTCTGGTGATTCGCAGTCACAACCACTGCAACACAAAAACCCCCAAGGATTACACTTCCCAAGGAAACCTTCCAGGGCAGCAGTGCTAGCCAGAGGTAATTGAGCGCCATCAAAAACAACTCGATCCTGTTGCCACTGCCTAGAGCAAAACGTAGCGATTGTATTCTCCACGAAACGTAGAGAAGGGCATACGCCACTGGGTAGAAAATGTACTGATAGGGGCGGTACGATGAGTCCTCGGAAACATCTGGCACCCAGAGAAACAAAATAGGTTCATTGTGAATGTCAGCATCCATACCTTTCCGGTTCACGAACACATGATGGCTGTTGTGCTTGTTTGACCACCATTCCACGGAGAAGGCATTAATCAAGCCTCCAAAAGTCTTTGCGAGCAAGCGAGCAAAGCGACCCCGAGCATGAACGTAGTCGTGTGCTAGCCAGCCTCCTTGCTGCATGCCCAATCCGACCAAAATCGTTCCGAGCAGAGGGCACGTGTAGCTTAGGTACGTCCCTATAATGCAGAGAAAGATCACAGGGAGAATATTGCGCACGAAGTCAATCACCCATATCCTCTCGAACCACCCCTCGCATCGCAACTGTTGAACGAGTCTCTCAAACTTCAGTGAAACATCGTCGCGAGGCCCATCGCCCTCCTTCAAAGGCAGAGCCTTCATGCGCTTTAGCTTCTGTATCGCCTCCTTCGAGTGCAGCGAGTAGAAGGCATCTGTGGCATCCTTTCCATGAAATTCGTCGCACATCTGAGCGCCACCAGGGTGTGAATTCCGCCAAGAAGTGCAGTCATACCAATTGTCACCAATACGCATCACGCACTTTGGCAACGGGCTGCGATACGCGTACGGAGGAGTAAGCTCAAAGACCATTATCAGTGTCCGGCGTGCAACCTGTGTGACTGTGAAGAGATCTACTTACCCGATAAAGCTGCATTCAGTCATCCAAAAAAAAAAGGAACAATAAAGAGAACGACCCTATAAAATTCTATAACGCAAAAGAAACTGTAATAAACGGAGTCAGAGCAGAGCTCTTGTGCCCAGCTTTACTCCCCAAAGCAAGCATCCGCGCAACCTCAGCATTGTGTTCTACAGTGTCCAAAGACGCGCGATGGGCTTGGGTGGATAGGCCCGCGAGGACGACTGGCACTCGAAACGCAGAAAAAAAAACCTTTTCACTCTACCGCTGATCAATGTCACAGGTAAAAAGGATTCGAGACTTCCCCATCTCATATACCCTCTATTTGGTTTCTTCTTGGGCACCTTTCTCTATATGTATATTTTTTTTTAATATGTCTGCACGATAACAGCTGAAAACGATACACGCGCGGCCAGCTTTGAGAGAGGCCGAACTAATAAAAAGAAAAGAAGCAAAGCTGTTGAAGTGAACACAGCATCGATGAATAGCCTACGCTGCCTCCATTGAAAAAAGAAGATCACATGAAAAAAGAGACGCTCTACCGCTTCTCCTAGCTCTCTAGCGACCCTGCAAGAGTATCACAGAGACATTTAAGCTCTTTGTTCTCTCTCTCAAAGCGCACGCTCTCATCCTGGTAAAACATAATCTCCTTCCGGAGTTTCGCCATTTGTGTTTGGTACTTGGAGGTCTCTTCTTTGATGCGACCCTGGACCTCCTCCGCTCGTAATGTATACACACGGCGCTCAGCGTTGGCTTTTTGAATACGTTCTCGTAATTTCAAACTTTCCTTTTCCGGGTTCGCTGAAACGCTCATGGCTTCATCCGCGGGGAGCGCAACATCACGGTCATGTACAGCTGCCTTTGTAGTGTATTTAGTGTTCAGCAGTACGTCTTCTACTTTGCGGTTCGTCTCTTCGAGACGCTCTATTTCTTGGAGCAGTTTGTTTCGCTCCACCTGGATTCGCTGAGACACAGTAAGAACCTCCTTACTGTTGGAGTCAGCATACGTGTTCACATTCCGCGTGAATTCGTTTCGCAAACCCTCGATGCGGCGCTGCTTCAGATCGATAAGGGCAACCATCTCTCTTTCTTTCTTCGAAAGCAAGTGAAAGGTACGCTCGCGCTCGCGCGACAGCTCTTGAACGGTTTTGAGTAGCTCCTGTGCCCGTGTTTCCTCGCCCCCGCTCGGGCCCTGGACTTTTTTCTTGAGAAGAATTTGCAGATCATCTAGCATTGTCATCAGACGAACCACCGTCAGACGCTTTTGCGCATCCACCTTTCGCTCTTTTAGCTCTTTGATGTGAGAAGAGATTTCGCCGATTTCGACCTCCATGGTCTTCCTCGCATCGTCCGCTGCCACAAGCTGGTTAACATACTCCTCTCGACTAGACCTTGGAGACTGATTACCTTGCGTCTGAGCGTTTTCGAGAACCTGCCTCGTACGGGAAACAGTGCGATAAACATCGGAAGCTTTTCCCTGTAATACCTCCTGAGAAGCGGCTGCAAGTTGGGCGTTAACGATGTCACTGCTGAGGGCCGAAGACTTGTGTCTTTTGTTCTGAAGAACCTCTTCACGCTTCACGAGTGATTCTTCTAGCTGCTTCAGATCAAGCCCTGGCTTGACCACAGACTGCTGCTCTCCTGTCACCATCTCCACTTCTCAGAGCGGGAAGAGTAGGCGTTAGAACGAACCTGATATTCAACAGAAGATAAAAGAGCCGCTTATACACGACAGTCTCTCGCTGTTTAATAGTGTTCTATGAACCACTACAAAGCGCTTATTGTCGCTGCAAAACTATATATATATATATATATATATATATGTGTGTGTGTGTGCGTGTGCGTGTGAACGCCGGCCGCAATCGAGTGCTGCAGGTCGCGCTGGAAGTTAAATAGCGCAAACGTCGATTACCACGTTTTCTAGAAAAATGGAGTATGGAATGAACCAGCCACGGAAAAGAAAAAGAGAAGATAACTTCAGAATCATTAGGATCCCCGAAAAACGAGCGCGCCACTCCGAAGATCGGGAGGGAGAAAACTGAGAAACGATGAGCAGGCATTGCGCAAGGAGATTTGCTTAGTTGTAGATTCCGTGGTTGCGACGCATCACATTCCACGCCCATTAACTTTGACGGCTTCCGCCGGGCAGGCAAGAAGGGTGAATAATATAGCGAAACCTAACGGTGTGAAGTCATTCGGAGCGCATGAGAAACATATCATTCACTCTTTCCTTTTCGTGTTTGTAAAGGGGCATCGTTTTTTTGAACTAGGACGCTCTCTCTGGATAGTACCGTTACTGTATTTTGTCCGAGCCAACCATAGGTGTTTCACTCGCCTGCTTGAGCGCCGATACTGCTTTCCGTCGCTGAAGAACAAGAGCATAGTAAAAACCAAACAGGCTTCTCTGTTCCTCCTTTATATCGTACAACATGCTCTCACCGATCCACCTGTGATAATCGTGAGTAAAACACATACTGCTAGAGGTGACTTTGTTGAACCAACGAGCTAGCCTGTTCAGATGAGGATAGGTTGACTTCCCGACATCTAGAACGAGAAAAAGGCCGTCGTCCTTGACAAACTGCGCCGCCGAGTCGAAAAGACTGCGAGCTTTGATTTCGCTTTGGTTGAGCAGCTCATCCCGAAGAACTACACAGTCATACTTTTGAAAGTCTGAGAGCTGCGTGTCTGCACGTAAAACAGTGGCGAAATTCACGGTGCTACCGACCCAGTTATGATCGTTTCGAGTCATAAAATCAAGCGTCATGGCTCGTCGCCGTGTCTCTTGTCGCTCCTCCGACAGTGTCTCATCTACGCGATAGTGCCCGTCGTCAACAACCTTTTCCTCGATTAAAAACTCAACGCGGATAGCCTTCGACATTTCGTATAGGGCCACATCCTTTTCATCATATAACTTAGGAGAAAGATCAAGCACCTTTCCGTGACACCGATCCCGATACACCCGACGGACGCATCGATTTATAAGAAATTGAGGAAAGGCGCTAATACCCAAAAAAAGTGAAACACAGCCGATGGTCGTCAGAAAAAAGCGATTCCGACTTTGCACGATTTTGTTGTATTTTTCCCTAGGGACCTGTGAAGGATTATACGATCCGGTGGCTGATGGCTCTAGCCTCGGTCTCTCGCCACTGGTGGCATGAAACATTACTTGGTGGCTGTTGTCAACAACGACCAGTTAAAGACACCTGTTCTTTTCCGCATAGAACAGAAAAGCGGGGAATATTTGAGAAGAAAACTGCGTTCGTTGAATTGTAGAAGGGTAGAGCAGTCAATTCGAGTCGTTGTCCTCATCTACCCCATCTCATCTAAGGAGAACAGGAAATAAGACACCACGACAGATCACCTAGATGAGACAGAGAAGGAGAGGTATCGTGACGTTACGCATCAATACGGCAGCATACTCAAATCCACTTGGGGCTACATCGTAATCCACATGACGTAAAAAGTGCGATGCAAACTCAACACATGCTCTTTGCAGCACTTGAATGAAATATTTTACCCAAAACTCCCTCTCAATGCAACGAGATCGCCACCAAGTGCGCCGTCACATACGTCTAGCGATAACGTCGTCAGAGAGCACACCCGTAGTACATTTTCTGGTCTTCATAAATAGAGTTTTAGAGAATTGTTATATTTAAAACCCCATCACTCACTGAAGAGTTGGTCGAAACCAACACCCGTTTTCCTCACAGATAGAAGAAACGCTGAGCTAAAATAGACAACACGAGCAACCCACTATCACAGTCACTGAGACGACACAATGAAAAAAAAAAAAACAGGAGACACACTTTGAGAGTCATTCATTTTCCTTCTTTATTTAATCAAATCTGCTCCGCGGCTACATTCACAGTCTTAAGACGACAGCAGAGTACCGAACATTTCATTTCTTCGTTTGTGCAGCGTCCCATATTACAGGCTTAGCGACCACCCCGACCCCGTCCACCGGCACCACGCCCTCCAGCACCACCGCGACCACGACCACGACCCCCATTCGCACGGAGGCGGCTCTCGCAGTGCTTTGCCAGGGCCGAGATACTCTCCGCCGTCCCTTTCACCAAATGCTGCAGACGCGTCGCGTTATTGCGATCCAGGTACAGGTACGCATCATCACGATCCCAGTATGCGCTGAGTGTAGTGTTCTCCGACAACATTTCGTTGACAGACCGGCGTACATCACCTTCCTCCATATCGAACTTGATAGCCAAGTTAGAAACAGACATAGTGGAGAAGTTTGTGCGGTTCGTGTAGCAAAACACGAGGAGCGCGACTTCCTTCAGGCTACGCAGATACAATTCTCGCGTCTCCCTGCCGGACGGCAGGCTCTCAAAAGTGGTCATCGCCTCTACAAACTCCTTTGCAGCAATATAGTTGCCAGCCTTCAAGTGCTCGTAAGCAACAGCCACCTGCTCCTTGAAAGAAAAGGGTTTGCCCATGAGATCTGGGGTACGTGTTATGGTGTTGTAAACGTAGCGTTCCATGTGGTTGCGCTCATAGGGATTTTGCGCCTCCAGTTTCACACCCATGAGAAGGCCGGAAAGCACGGCCGCCAGTTCCAGCTGTGCAACAGGAATATGAAGGTGAGGGGGAAGAAGCAGGTTGCGGTAGTTCATCTCTGTGTGCTCGTCGTCGAGCACCGACTTGGGCGGTGGGGACTGACCGATCAAAACCTGATTCGAACGAAGACCCCAGATGGTACGCAGCAACTGGTGCGCGGTAGGAATGTCACCCGCAATGAACGCAGCCAGCCCGAGCTGGGCAATGGCTCTATTGAGCAGAATCGCGAGCCGGGCGTCGTCGAGGGTGATGCTGTTTGCCACACCTGTGCGAAGCAAGTAGTCGCGACCCTCACGGTACCGGCCACACAGACCGTGCTGGAACGCCACGTGGCAGACACCCGACGCTGAAAGAGCAACACTCGGCTTCAGTAGGAGGCTAAGCTTGTGGAGGGCTCGAACCGTATCAAATACAGACTCCGAGATCACAGTCAAATTTTCGGCTGTGGACAATGAGTCGTAGAAGAGTTGGTGCGCCTCCTGACGCCGCTGGCCGAGGATGTCCAGAAGAATAGAGATGCACGCTCTTGATGGTTCAATTCTCTTCCGGGTTTGGTAGTAACCGAGAGCGCGATCGGTAAGTACCGCGAGTTGGTTCTCGAAAGCGATAATTCGGAGGTACTCCTGACTGGCCACGTCCTCGAACTTGGACTTGTTCACTAGCTCAGTATGTAGGAACGTCAAAAATCCGTGGATGCCTCCTGGAACGACAATGTTGCGCGCGTTCACCGCCGACGAGTCCTCAACAAAGCGCGCATCCACAGCAGTGATCATGGAGTTGAAGAATTTCTCACCCCACTTGAAAGCGCGTTCCCAAGTGTCGGAGCTCACCAGAAGCTTTCGGCTATCGCGGCGTAAAACAGCCGATACAGCGATACCCATGGCAGAGATCTCCAAATTCCTGTAGCCCTTTCGACCACATTCACGAATCACTTTCTCAATCTTACCGACCAAGTTCACTTCTCGAGAGCCGGAGATGTCTTCGAGAAGCTGCGCGTAACCCTCCTCTGTGAGCTCCTTGGCAACATCGTCGTCGTCATCAGCAAGATCCTCCTGAGCCTTAGTGAGCTGCTCAAGCTTCTTCTTCTGAAGCTCTTCCGCCGACCCCACCAACTCGACGAGCTCCTTGAGGCTCCTGAACTCGAGACCATTGGCGAAATCTTTACTGATTTTCCCATCCACCTTTTCCGCCAAGTTTGGCATGTCTTGAAGGCACTTTTGCATCCTCTCTGGTGTTTCCCTGTACTTGCGCTCGAAGACGCTCACCTCCTCGGATATGAGCCTGAAAGCCTTGAGTGCCTCATGCCATGATTCGCTATCCACGTGGTAGTCAAAAGTGTCACACAGTGCTTGGATAGTGTGCTCCGCTTTCTCTCTCTTAGGAATCACTGCATGGCGCTCTTCAAGCTCTTCCTCATCGGTCAGCTCAAACCAGTGTGGGTTGATTTGCGCCTCCGCCACCTCCTCTTGACGGAAGCTTTTTTCCAACTCACTGTCGCTGTCGGTCGAGCTGATGGAAAAAAAGTTCATTTTTCACGGATGAGGAGGTGTGAATATATATGTATATTGAGAAAAATATGTCTTTCAAAAAAAGGAAAAAAGAGCAAACTGTGTATTCTAGAATGTGACAGGGTAGAACACAAAAAGAAATTGAGAGAGCGTGTGGTCAGCAGAAAGGACGGTTGCCCTGAAGAGAAGACATCTTAAAAACACCACCAATGGCCATTGCTCTAATCAGGGGTTGACTAGGAAACACGGGAAGGAAAAAAAACGCATTGGGGTACCAACCCCAGCTGGGAGAAAGCTTCCAAATGTTTCAAGAAAGCAGATCGTTTATCGTTTCCTCCCAATACATCGGGAGAGTAGGTTATGGTTGTTAGCCAGCAGAACAGTAGCAGACATCTGAACGCACACACACACACACACACACACTCACACACAAGGTTTGTCCCTTCTTCAGTAATTGACACAACTACCTCATCAGACTGCCGATCATTTGAAGAGTGCTGCTCATCCTGCTGCGTTGCTCAGAATCTACATCACACTCCATTAAGTTCTCGAGCGAAGCACTAATACGGCGCCAAGCTAGTCGAAGCTCTTGAACACCGAGCAGTTCGGTGCCGTGCCACTTTACTACGTGGTGTAGTACCTCAGCAGCTGCGAAACCTTCTTCAGTGCGTAGGCATTCACAAAGATGTGGTACCTGCCTGACCACTTGCTCCGGTTGCAGCGTCGCTACCTCATTTTCTGACATGGCCAGAAATGATTCCTCGAGCATGTCATGGGAGACGTGCTCCTCACCGCTATCAATTTTCGCCGGTATAAGCCATGACTCAGAGCCGCCCAAAAGCCGTACTTGGGCATTAAACAACACAACCGCCGCATTGAGCTCACGGGCGCCTTCTTCCACACATTTACGGTTTGCCCTCTCAACGTCTCCAATGCACCGAAGAAGCGTAGGCGCATCCATCCTTCCGTCTTTTTTTATGATATATTGACACCGTCTGGCAGACCTTCGCGTGGGTGCTAAAAAAATATGGTGTTAGAATATTGTCTTAGACCATGATAAAGAAAAGCAGTAGAGAACGAGTACTCGCAGGTCAGGCCACCTTTCGCAGATAGGAGACAAGCACCTCCGCCCCCCACCTGCTAGGATGAGAACGAAGAACATCCCTCAGAAGAGTCGTATCCTCGACGGTCTCCGCGACAACAAAGCAGCTGTTCACGCCCGCTGATGTGACCGTGACAACGCCGGAGATATGCTTCAGCTTCACGATCACGGCTAGATACGGCACGTTGCGCACGAGCAGGTACCTCGACGGCTTCGTCGCTACAATGTACCCACGAATCGGGGAAGCGGGTGGAGGAGAGATACGCAAACAAAGCGCTTTTCCAAAAAATAAGAAACCGTCAAGCGATATCAGCACCTCCTGAGCTGCTGATGATTCTGTGAAGGAGATCATAGCCCGACCCTGTCGCACGTCCACAACAATGTCCTCCACAGATTGCACCATTTCAAAAACCCTCAGTAGTGTACGCCGAGTATGCTCAAGCCCTACAGGAAAAGTAACATTTGTCACCTCGATGAACTCCATACTCTTTGTTACTTTCTCGGATCTCTGCTGCAACTCCCTTCTTGAATACGACAAAGGTGTTATGTCATCCGGAAACCTGAATGCACTGCAGCCGTAAGACTAGGCACACCACTAGTAAAGTAGATATCGATTCCCACCCACTTCTCGGTCCACACCATCGAGTAGTGGGAGGAAATATATATATATATATATATATATATATATTATCAGAAAACAAAGCTTGTAGAGAAAAAAAGCCATGCGAGGCAGAGCAAAATTGTGAGCATGGAGAATCGAATTTGGTGTACTTTCATCTAGCAAGGCGCGCACCCTAGTTGAAACAGGAACCCCCTGTAAGATCAGCGTCTATTTATTCAGTGCTTCTGGGACGCTTCTTTTTTCGGTTTCGTAATTGCAGCTCAGAGTTCTCTTTCTCAGAGAAAAAGTCCAAACAAACTCCCTATGACGGAACATTCGTCCACAGCAGCTTTTCAGGTGACACACGCCGCTGTGGAAGCCTCGCCTTCTCCGAGACGTTCACCACAAGCAGCGGCCCTTGTCTCCCAACGCTAAACAAAACGTCCAAGTCGTGCAACGCAACCAAAACATCTTCGATAATAAGGCTAGATGCCTTGCTCAGCTCATTCACCGTCACCGGAATGCCTCGTTCCTCCAGCGTGAACACTGCAAAAAGCACCTCCTCGCGCCATATTCTTCGGAAAAGCGCATTGCCACTACTACTTAGGGGACGCTCCGGTGTACCTACCCTACCTTCCCTCCGCGCTATTTCGTATGAAAGCCGAACTAGAAAGCCACCGTAGCCCTTTGTTCGGAAGGGCGGCAGTACCATCACGCACGACAGCGTGTTAATACAACTCGAGCTGCTGTTCCACTCTTTGCTGAAATAACCAACAAAGTGAAAGCCCTCGTCATCCACCTCAAATAATGCGTTGAACGAAAAAAAATGAACATCATCCAGCGTCACTTTATCAACGAGAAAAAGCTTCGAGAGCAAGCAAAGTCGCCGCGCAAGAGCAGAGCATTGTGGCTTTCTACCGTCAATCGCAAAAACACAAAAACATCGCTCTTCTTCTCTGTAAACCTCATCTCCTGGAATCCAGAACGCGTTGCAACAACGAAGCAAATGTTGTTGCAAATTATGTGTTGATGTGAAGGTGCGCAAGCATGAGTCGCAAAGGTACACAGTCTCTCTCTCGTCAACAAGGGAAGCAGCAGGACGCTCGGCAGTGCCATAGAACGTATGGCGTGGTGATACCACTCGCACCAAACCGATATTCATACCTCCCCAGTAAACGGTGTGGAATTTGTAGTTTCCGTGCTTTGTACCTAGAAATATTGATCAGGAGAAAGAAGTTAGTGAAACAGTCGAAAGGAAAATAGAATACCATATGCCCATTTTTCTTAGCGGCATCCCTATTAGTGCCCGCGCACACACGAGCACAAAAAAATGGAACGCAAATTCCTAGCATTGCACAAGCTGGCAAAAAAAAAAAAATGTGCCATCAGAGCAACATATACTTCTGCAGTTCAACCGAAGAAGACGCACCTTCAGTACACACCACTATTGAGGTGAAAAGCAACTAACTTTTCTTTTGTTGACAATGCCTTTCAGAAGTCCTAGGTAAACAAAAGAAAAATACACGAGATCCCGGCCCGTACGAATAAAAAAAGCAATTTCAGATACCTTCGAACCAGCGCGCTGGAGTTCCTATACCACTACTTGCACCTTTTTTGTTGTTTTTAATATATCCAACTCCTGAATCTAGCATTTCAGAGTCTTAATGATGGCTGAGGTCAACTGCACCCGGAGCAGGGCGGTGGGTTGCCGGGCCTGCAGCGTAACCCTCACCAATATCGAAGGAAAAGTCCCACGGCTTCCGATCCTGGGCACGCCACCCATAATCCAATGCACTCGGACCACCTCCAGCAATATCATCCAGCTTTGACCAGAAACCATCCATCATGATCGCGCCAACAACAAGAAACGGCCCAGTACAACATAAGATCATCCAATAATTTTGACCAGGTTTATGGTACACTTCGCTAGACCAGTACCCGACGCCGCGCAGGCCAAAATTCGGACGTGCCTTCGCCTTACTATTGAAAGCAAGCATGTATGTCCGCTTGCTAGCGGAGAGCGCCTGTCGAAACATTCTCAAGAGTGAGTGTGGAAAGAAATTAAAATGTGTATATACTATCTGCAGTTTTATCCGAGTGACCACCAACGATAACAATCACGCGTATGTTTCACGAAATAAAAAAAGAATTGGAAGCGAAAAAGGAGAATACGAACCCAGTACACATTGGCCCTGAAACAACATAGGAATACAGAAGAAAAGTGCATCAGATCCGCTTTTGTATTCGCTAAAGCTTCTTCAGGTGCATAACGAGCTACACAAATGGAAGAGGATACCTCTAACAAAATTGTAGCAGGTATACTACCAAGCTTCATCTGTTTCAATCTCTTCCATTATTGAAGTCCACAACCCTAGAACCACGGCCCACGTGATCATAGGAGAAGCTATTTTATGTATGCATTAAAATACATATAATAAGCCACATTTCTCGAGTTACTTTTTTTCGTAGTGAAAAGAAATAGCAAAGCACATATCTAACCCTTGCGGGAGAGTCTATCGGAGGGAAGGAGAAACAAAAAACTTGCCGATCATCTGCTGAAATTCCTCGGGTGCAACATATAATCTATAGTGTAGATTGCACTTCTTAATCCTGGATTTTACACAGGTGAGTGATACGGAGGAGGAAATCAAGACCAAGGGAAGAAACCATCAAAATTACGGAAAAAGGAAGTTTTAAAAAGCTTTCAACAAAAAGCACAAGTGACAAAAAATAAAAAAAGCAATGGGAGTGTAAAATTCCTAGGAGAAAAGAAGAGTTCACATCGACTTGCAGTCGCCAGATCACTTTGGTAACATATCGAGATTCGATTCCAACACAAGTTCTGGAAGTCGTACTTTTATATCTGAAAGCAGCTAATTGCACACAAGCAGCGTGATCTATCATAATGGTTGTGCCACGACCGCACGGATTGGCTTGAGTGTAGGACTCAGAGGCTTACTATTACAATCACACTAATAATATAAGCGTGCACAAAAAAAAAGAAGAAAAAGAGGGATCGAAAGCGACCATGGGCTGCTTTAATCCTTCACTACCTCGATTTTTTTTGGGAGAAATCGAGCAAGTGAGAATGTATGAAACATGCACTGTCATCCTTGTCCTCTGTCCTGAGCGCCCGAAAAGACACAGAAACAAAGTTTTTCGATACGTGTGCACAGCTACGAAGCACCTCTCCTTATTCATGAGATCGAACCTTTTCCATCCAAATACGACAACCGTATTCGCGATATAGCTCCTTGAGAAGCTGAACGAAGTCAATACGAATACCAGCTTCGTAATAGAAAGTCAGTTTTTTTTTGTCAAACTGGTATTCTGCGTACACAATATCCATCGGTAAGCCGTGTGAACGTGCCTTTTCTTGACAAAAAGCAGCAGCCATCGCCTCGTCATCTTTCAGGTCTGTAGCCCAGTAGTCAACCTCCCGCTGTGTTGCGTAACGCAGGACACTCCCGGTAGGACCAGTCCGCTCCACGTATGTGATTTGCTTTGAGGTGTTGATGCGGATAACAACTCCGATGTCAATGCCACGATCACCTTGAACCACAACGTACTGGCCGTTGTCCACCACCATAGATGATATAAACTCGCCTTGATGACATTTAAACTGGACAAGAATGTTACATATCGACGGACCACCTGGTGCTGATGGGGTACAGTCTTCTTTTTCACGGAATGAATCTTGCGTGGGAGCCGTGTACACAGACTCGAGCTCCGTCATATAATCCGCAGAAGAATGGAAACCAGAAGGCAGGCATTTCCACTTGTATGGGTTATGCTGGGAAAAGTGATGTTGCTCCACGCTCTGCGAGATGGGTGCCACAGGAGGTCGCAGATCTTTCACTTTTTGCGACTGCAGAAGAGGCGTCTGCACGTTTGTTATATCAGTGAGGGTTGCAAGCATCTTTGGAGAACACGTATAAAGTTCAGATGAAAAGACGAATGGTGTGTATCTATCTATGATAAAAAAAACTTAATAATCATAAAAAAACACTTACAGGAAAGACAGTATGATAAACCGTATCTAGTAAAGTGCAAGAGTTGGCAATATTGAAAGGGTTTGGAACATTCAGTGCTGAACGTAACTTGAGCGCTCTGTCACCTTGTACTTATGCACTGTAACACAAAGTATATTGGGAGATAAGAATAAGAAACAGAAAAAGGGGAAGTGAAAATATATATTTAACGGTAGGTAGTTACATCAATTCTGCATGCAGATGTTGTTGAATCGCACCCTGAATACCAGTCATCAACAGTAATCGAACACTATAAGGTGAGGATTTACCGTTTTTTTTTTTTTTTGCAAAAGAAAGACTTGCTGCTCGTTAGATGGATATCAAAAACGTATACAATTTGTTTACCATTACAATATGAAAGAAAATATTAGCCGATGAATAACACAGTGTTGGAACCTGTCTGTGTTGCTGAAATCAATTGTTTTTTTTATATATTTGATAGAGAAAGCGCACAAAATGCACCAAATATAAATGGGACCAGGCTCTATAGCTGTAACAGATCCCCTGTAAGATTAAAACAAAATCCATTCAAATACCAATGATGTCAGGTAGATTCATCACACCTTTCACCACTACTCTCATTGCGTACAAATAGGCATTAGCCAATACTCCTGGAGAATCTCCAACTTATCTAATCAGGAACCGTGCGAACTGACCTTCCATTATCGGAGACTTCATACATTTGAGTTCACCTGAATAAATCACCTTCCGTATCTTTGTCAAGTTTAAGAAAAAAGGTCTCCGACACATTTTTCATGTAACTGTTAAACAAAAAAGCTGATTCCGAAGTGCAAGTGCCTGCTCCACTCCAAGTGTAACGCGCTTTAGCAGTAGAATGGGATAAAGGGTACAGGAAAAAAGAAAAGTAACACAGTGAGGGATAATTATTTCGGGGGCTCAGAAACGCTCCTCTGGATACAACACGCTGATGCGGTTCACGGAGGGAATCGGTTATTGCTCGCAAAGAGAATATATAGTCACCGCGGCTTCTGCGTTCGATGCCATTTGAAAGATCCCCCGCGAACATTTGTGCTTGCGATTGAAATCGGCAAAAAAAGCCCTTGACCTTTAATCACTTTTGCGATTTCTGAACGAACCGCGTCGACCACGCATGTTACAAATCGGAGGCGGCCCTTTTCTGTGAGAAGGTAACTCCCGTCGCTTTTCAAGGGCAATTTGAATGATGCACGTTTACCTCTGCGGTTCGGCCCCTCTTCAAAGTGGACCCGGTGAAGGGTGGATTCGGAAGACCCCAATAAAAATCCTTCCCCCCCCCCGATTGCCACCAGAAAGCTAGCCAGGGGAACCAGGGCATCCAAATGCAAGCCGCCATGAAAGTGAGAATTACACTCTGCACCTACAGTCTTCGTAAGCTTTCGATGTTGCTAATCAAATGCTGGGGGCCTGTGTGCTATGCTTTTCTTTTCCTTTAGAACCCTGCACCCATAATGTGCCTTTGGGGTTGTTCTTCCCAGGTTTCATTTTTGTACCAAAGTTTTTGTATTCTTATCGGTTTGGATTTGTGGGGGGCTAAAGGAGCGCTCCTAAACGGAATGCTTTGGGGCACACCGGGGATGGGTGGGTGGTGTCTTTCCATAAAAGCTGCATTGGACACCTTTTCTAGATAACTAAGGTGGTTATAAAAACGGAAAACAAGTCGGTTTCCACACCGATTGCGGGCCTGCAATGCAACTGTTTTTGTAGTTGTTGACATTGTTTGCGAAGGGGCTTTCGTGAGATTTCGGCTGTTTGCCCCGTTCGCTGAAAAACATTTCCTAAACGCGACATCTGTCGTCTTTGTTTTGTGCCTCTGCAACGTTTCTTTTATGTGACATATCTACGAAAAAGCCATTGCCCCCTGAAGTTGTAGTGGGGTGGTTTCCCGCAAAAACAGTTGCCCTTTGCTTTGTTTTTCATTATTTGCGATTTTGTTTTTAACGCCCGCTAGTGGATATAGCTGCTGGTGGTTTTTCGCCGACGTTTCTTTCCAAGGGCTTTGTGTCAATGTTCGTTCTGGATGATTTCGCCGGCGTTTTCATATCGGTACTATTTTTAAATTTTGTCACCGACCACCGTGCTGTGCAAAAGCGTGTAGGCTATTGTTTTGTTTTTACCTAAAAAGGCTTTCTAGTTTGAATTCTCTTGATCTGATTTGATGTAGGCTTTTTTGCGTGTGTGAATGGATTTTTTCTCGGGTGTGTTTCCCCCAATCATCAAAACCAGCATCAAGCTTAACCGCAGACTTCCTTATACCCCTCAAAAAAAAAAACTTGGCCCCTGCATTTGTTTTCGCCGGAAACGGCAAAAAAAAGGTCTCTTTGGCTGTGTGCTCGTGTCTTCTCTTCTGTGGCGCGTCTTGTATTTCCAGTTCAGTCATGTGATTCACAGGTGTGGCTCTAAATATATTTTTTCAATTTTCCATTTGCGCCGGGGCGTTCAGTTTTTTTTTTTTTGTGATTCTCACTCGCTCTTTTTCTACTTTCAACCCCTCCCTTCCCTATTCGCGTCTGGAGGTCTATTTCGTGGGAGCATAGGGCCAGTGCTAAGGAAGGTGGGTTGTAAAAAGGCCCTTTGACAAAAAAAAAAATCGTTTCAAATCTATCTGCTGTTCATACGTCTCCGGGGTTTGTTTTCAAAATCGTTTTTCTCTTCGCGGTTCCTGTATGCAATTCTAGATGGTCAGACTGTCATGTGCTTCTGAATTGTTTTACCATGGAAATGTGATGTTTTTAGGGAAACTGTTCGTTCCCCTCTCCAGCACGAGGTCGGGCACTGGTGACTTTCTCTCTTTTTTTTTTTGATAATGACTTTTGTTCGTCTTCGGGGCCTTTATTTCAGTTTTGGCTTTGACGTTGGGCTCCAAGCGCGTAACGCGCTGCTGGCGTCATGGGCTCGGTTATCTGAGAGGGCTCTGCCGGAGAACTGGTGGGTCTTTCCAGGTTTCCGACTTCCTGAATGGTCACGCTTGTTTCTCCCCGTTTTGCGCAGAACGGCGGTCTTTCCATCGTGCTCTCTTACGCTTTTCAGTGTCTTCCAAAGGGGGGGGAGGAATGACGCGTGGAATAATTTGTTGGGCGCTGCGGGGGATTCGCAAGCCGAGGAGTAGCCGGCCCTATGGCAGGGTTTGGCAAAAACATGGGTCACGGTCACAAGCAGCTATGAAGATAGCAAACGGGCGGGAAAATATTTAGGAACAGGATAGCGGCAGGGTTTGCCACAGGGACGAAGGAGAAGACAGGGTTAGGGTTAGGGTTAGGGTTAGGGTTAGGGTTAGGGTTAGGGTTAGGGTTAGGGTTAGGGTTAGGGTTAGGG
>KV784167.1:0-63545 GCA_000333855.2 Endotrypanum monterogeii
TATGGCGTATCCACGTCTAATATGGAAGGATCGTGGGATCTTCATGGAATGAGTCCGCGAAACAAGCGAGCAGTGAAACAAGCAAACAAGCAAACAAACAGTTGGGGAGACGCGGAGTGCAGAAAGACCTGAATAGGGCGTTCTCTCACCGTCAGAATTTTACCCAAACATCAACGGACGGTGTATTGCCCGACTTGACATTTCCTTTCGAAAAGTGGTTCCGTCGAGGTGTCGTCCGGTGCGGGCGCGCAGAAAGCACCTGCACACTTTTTATCATCTTAAAGGTCAGCTGGTATGCTCATAAGCGTTCAATCGTCAAGCCGTCCACAATGCGGCTCATGTCTTCTTCCCTGAACACACCCGCGTCTGTCTGGAGGCAGTTGGCGGAAGCTGCAGCCAAGGCCAATCGAAATGCCTCGGTTGCGCTCGAGCCGTGTATGTACTCGGCAAAAAAAATTGCATCGGCTGTGTCTCCAGCGCCTAAAAGGACTGACGATATTATTCAACTTGGGTATATGAATAGCACATAGAGGCTTACCTCGTTCTTGGATGTAAGCAGCGTGTGGGCCATCAGTGACGGCAACTATGTGCACGGTCCACACCTGCATCGCATACTCAAACGCGCTTTCTGGCGTTGATTTTCCCGTGAGCCTGTAAAACTCACTCATGTTCACCTTTAGGATGGAGTGCACGCGGGGAATCCTAAGTGAAGCCTCTCACTCACTGCTGGTGTCCATGAGAACGGGCTTCTGTGCTGCTGCGGCCATCTCTGTCCAGCGGGTGTAGAGGTCTGGACTGCCACCGTCGGGCAAGCTGCCCATGATCACAATGCCACCTGCGCGCTTGAGTTCCTCGAGAAGTGTGCAGTCCATTTCTTCGACAGACTCTTTAGGCACAGCAGCTGAAGGCTCGATCAGCTCCATCATTGTGCCGTTCCTCCTATCGAGGCAGGTGACGCAAGTGCGTGCCCCTCTCGAAAGGGAAATAGGATGGATAGCGATGCCCTCCTCGCGAAGGAGGCGGATTGTGCGCTCATGAACCCCACCGACTGCCGACACGCACAACAGGGCTGTGATCCCCGTGATAAAGATGATGAAAGACCTTATCAGAGATCACGTAGAGATGTCTCTTTGCCTAGTGACATGTCGAGTATAGATGAAGCCTGGAAGGTGAAGTTGTCGTCTACGTCGAACCTCTTGGCATCCGTAAAGCACACACCTCCACACGACCAGAGCGGAGATATTATTGAGCATGCCGGTTGTTGTTTTTTTTTTAACTTCACCTCTCCAGCCCCGCTCGCGTTGCGGACGTATATGGAGCCCCCCTTTCTGCTCCTCTTCACCCTCCTCCTCTTATGTTCACAGTCAGTAGCGTCTACCCCCCCCCGCAGAATGCGCTTGTCTCCTTTCTAATTAGAGATGTGTAAGTGCTGCGATAGATATGAGACACGAGCGCGTCACGCTACGATTGCGCCACGCACTAGTTGACTTCTTCGGACTATAGATTTCCAGCAACAGTGCGTGCAGGTATCGAGGGCCTCTTGTTCCCCTTCAGATATCGTGTAGACGATTTGATACGCTTTCTCAGCGCCACCTGCTTTGTGTACAAGTAAAGATTTACAGTGAGGATGCGCAATGCATTTGAAGCATCGGTTTACGTTTTGTTTGCCGCACCCACGAGGCAATGCCAAGATGGAGATGATCAGCTGCAAAGTAGAGTCAAGAGAAATGAAAATGATTTTTTTCTTCCTGCGCGACGAGGTGTGTGTGTGTGTGTGTGTGTGTGTGTGTGAGAGAGGCGAATGAATACGCGGGGTGTGTCGGTGTACTATCAATCGTTACATTGTGGATAGAAGTCTTTGTTTTCTTTTATAAGGAGATAGGAAGAGAGAAGTAGGCCAATAAAGGAACCGCCTCGTGGTGGGAGAAATGCATGCAATCGAAGAAATGTTCTTATCGCGGTAATGCGTCAATGGGAGTCGGATGAGAGCAGCGCGAATAGAGAGGCGCAGTCGACTATAGGTTGCCTCCAGACGCCAGCAAGCATTAAGAGAGAGAGTTTCTGTCTGGAAAAAAAAAACGCTGACAAGGGTAGGACATGGTGATCGGTCTTCAACAAATCCCCTTTCAGGGAAAACATAATTTTTGAATACACGCCTTCTACGATTATCTGTCGCCCTCATTGTTGACCCAATCCACTAAAACGGTCAGAAATGAGTACAAAACAACGCGTGTCGCGATTACCGGTGCGAAAGTGGGGAGGAAGGGGGAGAGATTTTCTCGGAATTTCTTTTTTTTTCTGCAGAAGTGACTTCATTTTGATGAAATGACAATTGCATACCGCGCGTGCACGGTGAATAAACGCGACAATTGCAATCCCCTTGATGTCGGTCCACCACAGGAGGAAAATTACGATGGTTAGTTGTTTCATGGGGCACCTTCACTATTGAACGAATAAACGGCAACCCGTCGGGAGAGATCAACGCCTTCGCTCCCGTTCTCTTCTTTTTTTTTTTAAGCGATGCGCCGAAGATATCGAGGCACAATGCTTATGTTATTTTTTTCTTTCGTGGGTGTGAAGAAGGAGAGGGGTGCGGCTGCGCTATCGTTTCTTTTTTTTTTTCAGCCCCCAAGGGGCCACCTCTGTTGTTACATAGCAAACCTTTCTGAATGGCGAAAAAAAAATAAGAAATGCTAAGGATATTAGTATACTAATATATATATATAGCATACACGTAAATTATATATATATGTAAGTAATTGAAATAATATATATATATATATATATTTGTATATATATGTATATATATATATATATATATAATTCATGTTGTATATAAGGCGAAAAAGGCAAACGAACACGCACACAAGGGGAAAGGGGAAGAAAAAAAAAAAAAGGCTGAGATGCGCACGTGTACCTATTCGCGTACGTAAACCACATAGGTTCACCTGGAGAGAGGTCATGTGAATACAAGTGTACGTCTTTTCCATGTTCCATCTTGATCTTTCTGCTGTTACAGTTCCGCCCCTCCCCCCCTCCTGAACCTCCGATATTGGTGCCACTCCGTGATTTACCCGGTCACCTTGAGTTTACCTGACCGACTTTGTCTGTCTGTTTTAGCGAAGGAGCACAATAGCGGCTGCAACAAAAAAGGCCACAATCATGAAAACTTTTAACTGTTGTTGAATGTGGGCGAGGAGGGAGTCTTGCGAGTCCTTCGAGTGCGTGCTTCGAATCCCGGCCGCGCGATCATCACCTGCGGCCTTGCGTTGGGGAATGGCCCGACGCTCACTGGGCTCGATATCACCGATGACGTACTTCTCCATCACCCTGTAAGCGCTCTCGCTGTGTCCCTTGTCCGTGAAGGCCTGTGTTGCGTCGCCACCGGCGTTGTACAGCAAGATGTCTCGCCCACCGGGATGCATATCGAGATATTTTGTCACATCAATCACTTTGTTGTTGATGACCATCCATGCACTCTCCGTTGACACATTCGCAGCGACTTCCTTCATTGAAATAAAACGAGAACGCTCATTTTCAGGCAACTCGCCAACCCTGAGCCCCTCCAGCCGGCGCAAGGCGCTTTTGCTGTGGTTGACAGCTTCGAAGGCCTCGGTAGCATCGGTGCCAATGTGAGCTAGCAGAACGTCTCGGCCGCCAGGGTGCTCATCGTAGAATCTACTCACATCGTACACACTATTATGGATGATGAACCAGCCATTCTCTGCCTCTCTGTGCTCGGCAACCTCCTTCTTGCTGTAGGTGGGAAGCATGGATCCGTCTCGGATGCGCGAAGCCGCAAGCAGGACCTTGGTGGTCGACAATAGTACACGGCTCACAGTGAGATCAACCGATTCGTTATGCCTAGTCAAAGATGCCTTCTCCCTTTTCTTCGTGTGGTATGATGCCAATGTCTGAGTCTTTACGGTGTGAGGGCAGCGGATGGATGCACAAGAAGAGGACTACACGGTGGGAGTGCCGCCCCTTAGCAGGAAGATCTAGATAATGAAGAAGTGATGTGAGACTGGGAAAAAGGGGGGGAAGTCATGAAGACGTGTTCACCGGGAGCACTGACGTCTGCAACAGGTGGAGGCCTCTATGAAGGAAAAAAAAAAGGCAAAGGGAAAATGTTTTTGAAAGAAACATAATGAAAGAGCGGGCGGGCTGTGAGCAGAGGCGCAGCACGAATCTAGTCTGTGAGGAGATATGATGGGTAGACCAAACATTGTAGAGTCTACAAAAGCAAGAACGAGGGGTGCGGCGGCGTACGCGCGCCAGCCAACGGGATACGTCTGCCACCGTTGCCTGACGAACGGCGCTTCGTCACGTAATGTAGTATCTGGCATTTCCTTTTATACTGGGAAGCCGTTTCTTTTCTTCTCTTGTTTTAGTTGAGGATGTTGTCTGGCTCTTGTCGATATTTACTTTTTTATTCACAGTTCCCATTGCCGAGCGAGCAACTCGAGCGATTCTTTATAAACGAGTGTACCGAACTGGTACGTCATGTCAAATCCGCTGCCACCCTCTGTACCCAGGAGCGCGAGACACCGCATCCCCTCGATCGCACAATTCACGTAGACAGATGCCTGTGTGCCAAATCGTTTCTCTATGCCACGCACAAGGCGCCGGGCAAGACTCGTTGCGAACGTGGACTGCACGCTGCCGCTCGGCGCAGCTGATGTCTCCTCGTGATGAGCCTCCCCGAACTCCATCAGCTGAGACGAGGAAATGGAGGCGCGCTCACCCCCAGCAATTAGGTGAAGTCCAACCGCGACACTGCAGGGGCCAAATCGAGGAACGTTTTGGCTTGCAAGGCTTTCTGAGATGTGAACCCAGAAAAAACGAGTGCCGAACGCGATCACCTCTATAAAAACATTCGTCACAAAGACAGGTTCGTTGTGTGTGTCGCCGACGCTTGTAGTCTCACTGTCATCCTCTTCGCCCACGCTGGCCGTGAAATAAAATGGAATCCGCACGGCAACGACGTTGGGGGATGGCATTTTGTGATGAAGCGAGCAGGAAAACTGCGAACTCGATCTAAGCGCAGAAGACACACAGCGTAACGCACTCTTCTATAGCGAGTTAGACGGAAAAAAGGAGAATAGAAGATGAGCTGAAGAAAGGGGGTGGAAAATACCTTTTTTTTTCTCAACGCCAGAAGGAGAGAGCGGAAGGCGGATTTGTGGACTGTTGAGCACTACAAGTGTGGTGCATAGAAACAAAAACGATAATTGTATTCAAATACAAAGTTCTGTTATATCCCCCTTTTTTTTCCTTGCGGAGGAGGGGTGCAGATGAAGGGACGCAAAAAAAAAAAAAAATTGAGATGAGATGAGATGAGATGACGGCTCAGAAAATGTCAAACGCAAGCGGGAGCCTGCCCCCTTTTTTACATTGTACGCTGCGCAAATATAGTAATAATAGTAATGAGCACAGTAACACGCGGCCCATCAGTGGCGTCTTGTGCTGCCGCCACCACCAATCCGTACATTCATGAACCAACAAGCGCTGCCTAACACGTGGACCATCGGAACGGGAGGTCTAAGATCGAAAGCTCTTTGTCGACTGCTGCTATTCTTTGCTAACCCGCGCTGACGGCGTTGTCATTCTTGTATGTTTTCACGAGGAGAGACGGGCAAGAAGCAGAACTATCAACCGCATGCCAATGTTGAAGATCTTCGTATACAAACACACGCACAAACACACACATAGATATCCTCAGAGAAGGAAAGGCACGAAGAAGAAAAAAGGAACAGTTCGACCGTCGAGGAGGGGGGGGGGCAGGTTCCAAGTACACAGATGACAGCCATCACGTGCTAGTCCAGCACTATAGCTTCCTCACTCACTCACCCCTCTCCGACCGCACCTAGGCCGGAGTATCCCAGCTGCCTCCGTCGTCCTCGTCATCACCTGAAGAGTCGAACCCTCTCGTGGCCGCGTCTGTGGGAGTTGACGCATCATAGCCCTGCTGCTCGTTCAGTAACTCGGCCACGAAATTTGTCCCGCTCCCCAAGACGCTGCCACTCGCCGCACCGCCACGTCCCGCGACACCGACGAGATCTGAAAAAAGGGCATCCGAGGATAAGACGTAAACCTCACGCAACAATTTGTGCTTTGCAACCTTGTCAATCTCATGACTCACGCGGGAAAAAAATATTCGCACCAGTCGCTTGTCGATGGAAAGCATACAATTCACGCACTGCTCATCCCTCATCAGCTCGTAGTCGCACAGTTTTCGATAGGCGAACATCAGCACAGAACAGAGTGCAGGAATGACCGTGTCGTAGGAGGGGAACGCTGCGGTGTACCCAGTATGTTGCTGGTTCAGAAAAAGATATTTGACTTGCGCGTCGAGCTCGGAGGAAGCGTTCGCCGACGAGGACGACAGTGGTGTTTCTCCAGCCTCCGCGTCCGGTGAGGTTTGAAGAAGGGCTCTGAGGGCAGGTGAGACGTGTTGACGGAAATGTCGGAGACTGCGCTGCGCCAATGCCCTCGTAGCCGCACCACACGCATATGCCACCTCCAACTCCAAGAGGAGTCCGGCGAAGCACTCTACAAACGCATCCCCGCTAATCGGGAGGAGAAGAATGTCCGAGAGAGAGATTGCAAGAGCAGCATAGCAGGGGAGGTAGTACCGGGCCCACTCCCCTGCTGAACTGCTGCGCTGCCGAATCACCGCGGGTGCGTTGGCGGTCGAGACGGTGATGAAGCTGTCACCCCTCTCACCCGGCATAGGTGAAGGTCCACCCTGCTCAGAGGCAGAAACAGCCCCCCCGCTTGCGGCGACGGCCAGGGGCTTCTCCGCGGGCAGACGGATGAGCTCATCGTTGCTCGCGGTGTCTCGACTAGGCGGGAGGCATGCATCGGGTATGTTGAAGTAGCGGCCAATCTCGTGCAGGTTGAGGTGTATTGTACCCATCCACAATGTCCCTTCTTCGCTGTGCAGTTCCTTCAAGTACTCAAGGTATTCTACGCGCTTGTTGACGGTAAACTCCACGAGTGCAGTTCGACCCTCCACACCTTTTATCCTCATGACTTTCTTCAGCATCTTGTCAAGCAGTATCTGCAAGTACCCTTAATACGCCCACCCACCCCAACCTCCCCTCCTCCTCCTTCCTTCACCGTGTATGTGTAGGTGTATGTGTGTGTGTATGTATGTATGCGCTCGTTTCACTTCGTTTGTATGACTGTGCGCGGCGCGAGTTGAACAATAACACCCAAGGAACGCCGGGAACATCAGAACTATAGATAACGAGATGGGCCCCCATATCGTATTGGGGACACAGGGATGGGGGATGAAGAAATACCGTAAGAGAAATTTGTGCCGGTGGAGGGGTCATCCTGTCCCCTCTGTCCTCTATGGAAGGGACAGGACAGCGGTATGGAGCTGCATAACCCCCTTCCCCCCCCCTACACACACCCCCCCCTTTAGTGATACGAAAACCCGGTGTCCGTGCGTATAGGTAATACCACTTTGGAGATGTAGATGGTGCCATATTGCGGAAGCAGCGGACACATCGCCCGATGAACGGCGCCCCCTGTTCCCGGGAATGCATCAAGCTGATTCACGATTTTGTTGAAGCCCTACTGAGACGCAACGTTAAGGCACCAGGCATACGGAGCACGGCGCAATGGCAGACGTATCGAAAACACGGGAGGGACGACGAGGGTTTGGGGGGGCATGATTTACATGAGACCGCGCAACACGGAAACCTTCACATTTGTTAGCGTCCTGACTAGAAGAAAAAAAATGGTGAGCGCATGTTAAATTCTTTTTATTTCAAAGGTACCGTCCCTTGGTGCCCTCTTGTTTTATTGGCCCTCTCCTCCGCCTCCTCCCGTCACTACACACACGCCTATCACCTGTGTCCATTTGAGTGAAGGATGCGGATGCAGATGAACGCAGTCGCTGGATAGATCGCTTCCTCTCCTGTGCGTGTTCCTCAAAACAGTACTTCAGCACTGTGGGGGAATAGAAGGGGCTGCTTCAAATTGTAAGAGCACATATACGTATATATATATATATATATATATATATATATATATATATATATATGTATATGTATTTGCAAAACGACGCAACACCTAGACGAGCATCGGCGGCGGGGAAGGGGGGGCGTCGACTTCATTTCAAAAAAAAAAAAAAAAACAGCAGCCAAGAAGCACACACACACACACACAACTGTCATTTAATTACGCCCTGTTGGGGAGCAGAGACGCAGCCGGCGCGAAACAGATGAGCACCTCTCTGCTACCACCGACATCCCCACCGCAACGCTTCGCACGAATCGGTGTCCAAGCGAATACAGACAAACCTTGGAACATGCCTCTGGTGAAGAAAATCAGGTTCTGTAGACGAGGGAAGAGGGGCCTTGCACAAATATGGTCTCAAGACCCGATCTCTTGACACTTGCATGTGCACAGTCGGGTGACGGGGGTGTGCTTGACCTCCCGGATGATGTAGAGGGAGTATCGCACTGCTTGCCCTGCTCGGTGTCATTTGAGTGTGCCTCAGAGACCATAATAGATGAGGCCGAGCGCTGGAGCATAGCCGCGACGCTCGTTCGAAAAATAGAGTCCAGAGACGAAGGACGGTCAGTTTCTACCGAGTCCACCCAGCGCTGCAACCAGTACACCACAACACTCCTCCGCCTTCGTCGTGCGTCACTCCCCACGACTGCCGGCTCGTTGGCCCACGTGTGGGAGGGACAGCCGACAGCAGAAGGCACCACCACCCCGAGGATCTCCTCCAAACGCGCAACCTTGAGTAGCGGGGTGTGCGGTGGAGGCTCAAGGTCCTGCAAAATCCACCAATGTACCTCCGCCAACGGTGTCAACACACGGACCGTTGTACCCTCAGTGGTATCCGCTCCCAACGCGTGTAATGACGTCATACCCGACGCATGAGCCTGCCCCCAACGCTTCGGCGCTGCATTGATCCATGCATCAGCCAACGGCCCGTGAGAGATAACTTGACAATACTTGGAATCAACATCGTGTAGCACAGCCCAGTCCTGATAACGGATACACGAAGTCTCCTGGGCAGCACTCGTGCACGGAGACTGAAGCAGTCGAAAAGCGCCATCGACAAACCTCTTCCACTCCTCGTATTGCCACTCCCGTTGCTGACGATGCCACTGCAGGGAGGCAGGTAGACAGTACAGTGTGCTGCAGCCCTTGAGAGCATCTGGGTCGACTGAGCAAATGGGGCGAACCGACGTAGGAAGACCGTCAGCAACATCCGCGAGTACCTCCTCCACAGCTGCTAGAAGAGGTGTGCTACGCACCGCGGAACACGAATCGCTGCTTAGCTGCCCACCAGCGAGCTCTGCCCTACGTAGCTCGAGTACGAGCTCCTGAAGCAGACCGACTGTAACGGGTGGCAGCGCACTTGCCCAAGAAGCACGCCGCGACTCGTGTCGAGCTGCTGATGCAATCCACTGCCGAAACACCATCGCCGCCTCTGGTGAACTGAGAGCCCCGCACACAGCATAGCCCCCACAACGTTTCTCGTGCAAGCCAGCCAGAAATGACAAGACACGTAGAAAAAATGTTCGGTCAGCAACAGAGGCAGCGGTGCGGGTGGTCACGTGGTGCTGGGCGGCCACTGTCAACTCGAGAAGATCGAAAAAACAAAACACGGACGATGAGTCGGCAGAAACCGACTCCGTACCCGTAACGAGAACCTGCGCAGCAGCCGCGTGCACCATGTCCGCTGTGACAGGAAGCTTTGTGTGGAGGAAGCTAAGGAGTCGCTGCACGGTTGCTGCTGCGCCGGGTGTACTCAACAGCACCGCCGCCATGTTCCGCTCCTCAGCAGCAATTTGGCGCGACGAAGGTTCGCAGAGTCTGTTGAAGAGGGCGACCGCGCGGCTTGACGCCCCCGCAACGCTGCACACGCGTAGGCAGCTGGCAAGTACGTCTGGATGCTGTGTCACGTCGCTGTCAGAGGAAATGAGGGTTCGACGATACACGTTCTCAAGGAAACTCAGATACGTCTCTGCTGTGAGTTGGACACGGGCTAGTGCATTGAGGACGCCGCAGAGGGCTCGACGTGTGTCGGCGACACTGTCCGAACTGTACCCCGCATCTGTGCCCTCCACCAGCCGCATATATAACTGGAGAACGATCTGGAAGTGATCCGGGTTGACATCAACGCTGCCGGAGAGCGCCGCCACCAGTCGCATAGCGACTCGTGGGTTCTGGGTTACAAAGAACGACCAGCTTCGCCCGTTGTTTGCAGATGGCGACGAATCCTCTAGTACGGTAGACCCCTCTACATTGTTGTCACCCCCAGTACTTGCTTGGCCAAGTCGCACCATCGTGACACCCCGATGAAGAGTATACGAGTAGGCCAAAGAAAATCCGTTACTCGTCGATCGCATCGGAAAAAACATTTCTGCACACACGCCCGTGCAGGGTGTCCCTGCTGCCACAATCGCGCTCTCGTACAGCGTAGTCGCCTCATCGGTGTACCACGCAACAAATGCTGCTTCCTCCGCCGGTTGAACATCCTCTGCAGCCCGGCCAGAAATATCGGAAGCGGCATCATCTACCCCACGGATGAACACGGACATCAGCGCGTGTGCCACATCCCCATCGTGGCATACCGCACATATGCGCAGGGCTCCTTCCAGGACTTGCCGCTCCAGGGGCGAAAACAAAGTGCCACGAAGCGACACTCGTGTTTCCCGGTCCCCCGTGGCAGAGCTGGGTTGCGCGGAATGGTACAGCAGCCAACGTGCACAGCAGCACAACACAACGACACGGGATTCCCGTGCAGTCTGTGCCCACATGTGGCTTCTGGTGCATACGGCCCCCTTGTCACTGTCGTTCGTGCTCTCCTCTGTGGTGATGACATCATCCTTGTGGCCTACGCGATTGGCGTAGCGGTGGCGACGATGCACCCGGTGCAGCTCGTGTGTCAATAGAAGCACACGAACCGAAGCCGGCAGTGACGCTGCCCATTCCATTGTCGGGGCAGAGAGCCATTCGTCATGTTCTTGGGAGGCTGAAGCGTCGGAGGACGATAAAGGTACCACCGGTGTGGCTGCAAACGGCCTCCAGAGATGCTGAAGGATCACAAAGCTCGAGACTTGTGCCTGGATACCAGCTCGACACACGCGCAGCAGCGAATCACTTTCATTCAGCGACGAAGAACCATCCTTCCTCACACTGTTGCTGTGGGCAGAAGGGACCATGATTTCTTTTGTGTTGGGCTGTTGCGCCGCGATTCGATGCTCAATGTGCTCAATGACGCCGAGCTGGGACATGAGAGCTGCGTTGGAGGCACCGCTGGACATCTGAAGCGCAATTTGGGGTGTCACTGCCATGAGGGCCTCATCGTAATCATCAGCTGCCGGAATCACAGTGGAGCCCAGAACCGCCTGAGCCGATGTGGGGTCTGTCGTCGTCACCTCTGGATACGGGGTGAATGAAGACCATTTGACAGACTTGTACAGCTGCCGCGAGGAGTGGATGAAATGCCGCCATGCGGCTTCCCGCTGTTGCTGCGTGGTCGTAACAGCTGATGCAATCCCATGTGACGTGCTGAAGCGGCGGGACAGTCTTAGATACAAGTCGCTATCGAGATGTGTCACCGCTTGGATGCCCAGAGAACGGCGCACACTTGTTGTGCCTGTGAGAAGTTGAGCATTGGTGCTCTTGGGGGGAAAAAAAGCCCCCATTTCACCTCCGCACACAAACACACACACACACACACACACACACACAGCAAATGACGCGGCTTTGAGGTGACCAGCAACAAGCCATCAAAAATATTTTTTTTTTTAAAGATGGAATGACAACGGCAATGAGAAGGAGTTTGGATTTGCAGATTGATTCATTTGGGAGTGCAGCACATCTCTACATAACATATTGCGCTCCTCATCCTTTACGTTTTTCCCCAACACTCCCATGAAGGTCAAACCAAGCCAGGAGGGGAGAGATGTGCCAAATAAAAATAGGGAGTGCTTGTGACCCTCGGGCATAGTGTAGAACTATAAAGTCCCCCCCGTACAAGTGAGGTTCACTCATTCTCTGTCTTCAATTATATAAAAATATTTATGTGTGTGTGTACGCATCAAGGCAGACTATTCACGTGCCACTGAAAACAGCTCCTACCCCCGAGTGCTTCAGCCGGTGCCGAATCGCCTCTCATGAGCTGCAAATTCGTGTATCCACGGTGAAGATAAGCATCAAATCATTGTGCATCGCTGCGCCTGAGAGCATTGAAGTCCTTGGTACCCATGCGCCTGAGCGGCCTGTGATAGAACACAAATGTTTGTACTCTATGTGTCTGTGTCTGTGTGTATGTGGAAGGGGGGAGGGTGATGGAGGGGGACGGACTCTGTGGCGTGTCGTGTAGGGTTTGGTGGACAACCTCCATCCCGAAAAAAAAAAATGCAAGTCACCAGAACACATGTGCGAAATACAAGACCTCCTTGTTTTGTTGTGGCGCCAAAGGGGGGTATATCGCAGAATCCATGTTTTAACAGGACGGTGTGCGGAGATGCCCTCGTCGATCCGGGTCGATCGGTTGAGCCATGATGCAAGCACCTGTAGAGACATATCGCGTCGACAACGCGGCAGAATGAGTGACATGGCACACCGGAGTGCCACAAGAGCTACACATGCCCAAGACAATGACAGGATCCACACGATGATTTTCGTCCCTCAGACAGGTCTCTCGCCACGTCCGTGTCACTTGGGAGCGGATGCCAGCACCTCGCCAACGTACAAGATCCCCTTCAATAGCGAGACCGCGCTGCGCCACGCTGTTCGGCGGGACGGCAAGGTCAAGTGTCTGTTGTGGGGTGCAAGTAGTGCCGGCGAGGTCCTTTGCAGACACGCCGCGCGTTCTCTCGCTGCATTGCGCGACAACATGTTTCTGCCGGACGGTGCGTAGCTGAATGACTGATGCTGTGAGAGGCCCCACGAACACGGGCCACCCACTATCGTGCCGACCCACCCGGCTTGAGGGCGCGAGGTCATCGCTATGAAAAACGACGGATTGGCAGACACGACACACATACACGCAAGGACCCGGTGAGAGTTCGGCCTCTCCCTCGACCCGCGTAAAGGGTGAATCGAGAAAAAATTTCAGCGACGATGAGCCGAGCAGACGCCCCACTGTTTCCGAGCGCGGTGGAGACGCAGCCGGGGTACTACCCTTCCCTTCATGCGTTGCAGAGGATCTCGTGACAGCCGTCGAAACCAGAGATCCCGACGGAGGCGATTGCGCCGAATGCGTTCCCCACAGACCCCCGCCGCCGATAAAGTTGCGATTGCATCGGTTCTGTGACATACCCGATGATGTTGAGAGCGGTCGCACTGCCCACGTGTACCGTGAGGAGTGCAGTCGACTGCATAGGGCTATTAGAGTCGTTTGGTGCACACGGACGCTGCATGAGCGGCTCCACTGTGCCGAACAGACCATCGCTCCTCGTATCGCCTGATGTATTGATGTCTTTGTTGTGGTGGTTTTCCCTGCAGCCTTCCGCCACTGGTATAGAACTTGCTCCGAGTAAGAGAGTTGTTATTGGTACAAGTAAGTCATACATATATAAATGGGGTGGAGGGAGAGAGCGAAGGGGGGAAGGTCGTGTACACGATACCATTGAAAGAATCGCACCAGCGTATGACGATGTCAACAATCCGCGCGCGTAGCTGTCAGAGTTGCTTTGTATCGGGGGAAAAATAAAAAATACAGTATTTACCTACCCAACTGTAAGGGAGAGAGCACGTAGCCAGCCTCCCATTCCCCCCACCCCACCCCACACACATGAGAACCACAGGCGACGGTGACCAAACCGCTTCGTGGGGTGCACACAACCATTCATCCCTAATCCAAGAGAGTCGCGGGGCAAAGATTCGCCAAATGGGGGGAATGGGTGGGAGGGAGGGAGGGAGGGAGCGCCACAAATGTGTGCACGACGACAACCCCAACCGCCTCCATGAGTTCATCACATGTGCGGAAAGGCCGTCGAGACATTTTTATCAGATAACAGCAAAAAAAAAAAAATAGTCGCAGAGGATATCACCCGGGTATAAGTACGTGAAGCGCGCTGTATTCAACACATCCAGGTGTATGAATACCAAGAAGGATCCTCATCCTCCCCTGTCACCGCCGCCTCGGCGTGCGTTACCGCTGCCCTCGCCCCTTTTCCCTCCCTCCCTCGGGGGAAATATATATATATATATATATATATATATATATATATTTGTGTGGACGGTATTTTTCTCCGCTGTCCAGCGTTGTTAAATTACCTACACAGTAAATAATCAAAAAAAAAAACAATAAACGACGAGGGATCAGCAACACATCATCATCACTTCGATTTTTCCCCTCACCTCAACGACAGATTCGCCGACTAACTCACCCGATCTGCCCGCGAGACACATGTGAAGACTGAAAAGCGGGCTTGAAAAAAAAAAAAACAATTGTCACAACGAACAGCCAGGAGAGTATACAAAAATTAATCTTTTAAGGGAAGGAATTTTTTTTGGTTCGAGACACCACTACGCCGTGGAAGCTACCACTGAAGCATATGTGTTGCAGAAGGCGCACAAAATTCAAAAAAAAATAAGACATAAAAGGTCACACATTGTCTTGCGAGAAAATGGAGGGGGGGGGACGTGAATGTCACCGTCTGCCGCCCTTTCCATACCACGCGTCTCCAGCCTGCTCCGCCGTGCAAGACGTCATGTAAAACATACACTACCGCCACCAAAGAAAAAAAAGGTGGAGTCGCGTGCAGTGTTACAGAGATCGACACGAACTCACCTTGTTGGGCATAGCGGGTATGAATTCGGTAAAAAACGAAGGGGTCTGTCCATCTCAGATGCTCAAACATGAGGGTTCATGTAGAGGTGAAACGAAAAGCTGAGCAGCAACAACAACAAAAAAAAAGGGAACAAAAAAAACAGTTCAGGGGGCTCATCGTCTCCGACAGCTCCTCAGCGTCTTCGCTTCTTTCTACCGCTACTCACATAATGGACGTTAGCACCGCCGTTTTGCACCACGTGATAATTTCCCTTATTACCGCTGAATGTACCCGTCGCATCTGCATCGTCTGTGGCACTGCTGCGCGGCAAAGACGATCCACTGAGCTCCTTTCTCAGCACCGCTCCAAAGTTGGACTTGAAGTAGTTCACTGACTTCGATGTGCTCAGAATGGACGTGTGCTTGTCTCGCTGGCTGTTTCGGATGCGTACGATGCACTTAGTCGGCAGGACATCCCCTCCTCCTTTCGTAGCCGGCTCCGCTGTAACAAAATGAAACGTTTTTTCGCGGGCCTGCAGCTGCCCTCTAAAATAGTCCTCCGCCGTCCCGGATGGTGTGGCGCTCGTGCGATAGCGGAAGAGAAGGGCCGCCTCGCGTGTGCAGATGTCCTCCCACTCGTCTCGGGTAAGTTTCCAGGCCGGTGGACCACCCACGGTGTCTGTGGTACCGTCCTCTGAAACACTGTGGCAGTGGTGCTCGACAAGCTGGTGAAGCTGCGCACCAGTGGTTGGAGGAGAGAGCATCCGCGACGCAATCGCGTACTGCTCAGCCAGGTAGGCATCACCCTCTTCTGTTGGTGTGCCGTCCCTGTCTAGGAGGTCCGCCTCTCGGGCCTGTTGCCACGCGCTCTCGATGTATCCCTCAGCCTCCCTCAGCGCAGCTGCACGCTGTTTTTCCGATAGCAAAGCCCGTGCATGTGCACGAGATTCTACTTGCTTCACTTGGGTGACGCTGGGAACACTCCTTGGGCCAAACCCGCCCTTGAGCACAATCCAGATGGATCCACCGCGCCGGCTGCGCCGCTGAGAGCCCCGACGAGTCACGCGCTCCTCTTTGCTCGAAATGTTTCCATTTGTGGTGCCCGCCAGTGCTGTGGAGACCGCCGGCGCTCGTCCATTTCGCTGCTCTTTGTGTTTTGCCTTGAGGATATGAAACATTTTGCTGAGCTCAGCCAAAAGCGCCTTCTCTTCAGTCGGCCTGCGTACTCCGCCGGTTCGAGGAGGCATGAGAAGGGGAACGGCACAAGGTGGGAGAAGAACAATAATAATAATAATAATGAGAGGCCGAAGTGAGATGGGATCGAAGAAAATACAACACCGGGGAGCAGTAGCAGCAGCAGCAGCAGCAGAGGAGAGGGGTTCCTCGCCTTCTGCTGTACGTGGTGTACTGTAATATAGAACTATGGGAGCACCTTTCTGTGCGCCGGCGAACTTTTGGCCGTAGATGACCCTTCCTCTAGAATACAGAGCAATAGAGATGACGGAGCTGGGCCCTGAAAAGAACAAGAAAAAAAAAATGCCCACGACAAATTCCGATCAGAAACTTTTTAAAATACTGTATGTATATATATATATATATATTGTATATGTGTGTGTGTGTGTGTGTGTTCATATGCCCAAAATATAAAAATATATATATGAGGGAGTGGGGAGAAAGTGTGCAAAGTGAAGGGAGGGGTGGGGGCGAGGCGGATAACAATTCTGCAGGACTCCATAAGAACAAATAGAGCGCATTGAGACTGCATCAATGGCACATACCCCCTACGATTCCCGCACAGGCAAAGCAGCGGACATACGGAGAGAGGGGGGAGGGGAGAAGTCAACGCCCTCCTCCCCCTGGAAAAAAAAAATGAAGCGCGGACGCGCGATCACTCATGTTTTATATTCTTTATATCGTCCGTCGAATATCAACTCAAAGAAATCATGACAAAAAAAGTAGCAGACACAAGGAGCAATAGATTTATATATACATACATGTATTTATATATATATATATATATATATGTATGTATGTATATATAAATAAGTAAATGTGTCTTCATTCAATTGACAAGGAAGTGAAGAACAGCAAAAAAAAAAAAGACCTCCAACGTGATCTTCAGTCGTATAAGCTCACTCCTGCGCAAGGCTCCCCGCTACGGTCTGTCTCGCAGTCGCTTTTTCCGATTTTTCTGTTTTTTGTATTTTCACACAAGAATCGGCATAGTTTGAACTGCAAACGCATACGGGACACCGGTAGTTGTGCGGACGACCATGTCAGACCCACCTGTTCACCAAAAGAAGCAACAACTGAAGGCTCTCTCCAGTTGTGTAGGGAACACGCAGACACATACAGGTTGCAGTCGGGACACGTTTTTTTTTCCTTTATGAAAACTGTTTGGTGAAGTTGAAATGTGTCCTCCTTCATTTTTAAGTGCTCCCCCCCTCTTTATCGAGAGAGGTTAGTAACGCAAAAAAAAAAATCAGGAGAACGATAAAATACGTCTCTTCCGTCTTGACATGAGAAAACTCACAATGAGGTGCCCCAATAATGACACTTTTCTCACCACTAAGTACATCGCTACGCCCCTCCCTCCTTGCGCGCTCTCACAGACAGCGTTTCCAGTCTCCTTTACGCTATCAATCATTTCAAGAGAAATTAACTCCTAAACACACACACAAGCGTACATGTAAATTTTCATATATTTATATACATGCCTTTGCTCGAACGACGTGCACACGGGTTCCTCTTGTGGAAGAAGAATAACGCTGTGGCTGCTTCACATTGCCAGTCGGATATTTTGTCCCCGCTATCGCCGCACAGAGCGTGTGACCGGTGCCTCTGCGACACCGCGTGCATGCGCACCCCGGTCGCCCTGGGCACGCTCTCTTCCCGGCAGCGAGTCGAGCCGCCAGCACCGCTGCACGTCGCCCCCAGTGCCCAAACGGGTATCAGTACACCCGCACAGTGTCACGGCGAGTCAGAGACACTGCACACTCGTGTCTGGCACCCGTCGCTCAGCCCCCCCCGGCCCTCCACGCACCTCGTGCATGCCCCAGTTGTCTACCGCGCGTCCTACACTGGGTGGCGCGAGCCGGGCTCGCGCCGAAAGACCTCGGCCTGGCCACACCTGGTGTCGCCACGCTACCCCCACGCACGCAGCCGCACGTTAGGTACGTGCCAACCAGCACTGGACAGCGCACGCACACAGACAGACATTCAGCACATGCGCAGGAAAAAAAATCGGGGGGGATGAGAGTGGAGGAGGAGATCATCTAGAATATGCTCTTGTAGAATCCCTCAAGGTAGCCAGCCAGGGTGCCGTGATTCGGCAGTCCGCGGCCCCAACGGCGCAGCATCACATTCGTAGACACCGATGAAATGATGTTGCCGCGGAACACATGCATGTTTGTCATCATAATGTAGTCAAACGACATGGTCTGCACTTCCCGCAGGCCGACCTCGTATAAGAGGCCCACAATTTCCCTCTGACGCATCCGTGTACGGTCCTCCTCGCTCTTCAATTCCACAAACAATTTATTAGCGATCTTTTTTGCGTGATAGAAGATATCAGCCATAGGAGAGCCGAGGCGAATATCGTACGACGCCACGAAACGCCTGGGGTGCGACGTGGAGGCCTCGCCGGTGCTCTTCCTGGTATCATTCGCGCTCAGCTGCTGCAACACCTTTTCCAGGTTGTCCGCCATAGGTCCGCTCTGGTCATCATACGCAATATAAACTGTCGGCACCAACTGGCGCTCAGGGGCGTACGAGATGTTTTTGCGCAGCCACTGTGCGTACTGTTGATACAGCTCCACCACAGACTCGAGGTGCCACGAGCAGTCACGCTCTATATTCGTTACAGTGGAACTCCGGCCATTCCAGGTGGGGTCCTTTCGGTCGAGAAGGTACGCACCGGACTTCAGCGCAAAGTTCGTATCGCCGATTTCGACGGCTTCACGACGGCACGTGCCCTCGCGGCGGCGCACGTGAATCCCAATGACACCCTTGAAGTTCTGAGGCCGCAGCGTGTCGCGCATCACAGCCCCACCATCTGTCGGCCACCCAATCGAGGCAGCGTACAGCGCGTATAGTCGATCTGCCTCCGCAGAGACATGTTCGGAGGGACGCAGGAGCCCAAAAAGCCGCGTCGCCTCCTCCAGTCCCGGGTGCAAATAGAACGCCATATAACCAGAAATAACGCCCATCCGCGCATGTCCCACCCCCGCTGAGGACTTGTCGATGCGGTGGTCGCCACCAAGTAACGCAAGCATGCGCGCCGTGTACACCCGCATGTTGTACCAGCGGCCGTGCTTCGTAGCCTCACGGATGCTGCTGAAGACATCGATCAACCTCAGAAAACCTTTTGCAGATTCTCGGAACAGAACAGAACCAGCGCGGTAGTCTGCCACGGAGACCACAGGAGGCGAGAAAGACTCCGAGTCAGCAAGCCAGGCATCTAGGTTGTACTCCCGCACACCATCGCGCAGAGGTGGAAGCTGCCACCACTCAGACGCCGACTTCTCCTCTTTTGGCCCGGGGATGGTATGTGAGGTGAACTCCCCAGCGAAGTTGAACCGTTGTAAACTCAGTGTAGCGCCCATCGTCTGCAGCTGCAGAAACATATCCCTCGCTTCATCGCTCGTAACAACACAGTACCGCCCCTCGCGCCGGATCGCGTTGAAGCCATACAACTTCGACGGGGCGTAGCGCAGATAAGGTGCGGATCCTATCGGTGTAAACGATGGCAGCACGAACGTTCGGTTAGACACGCGCGCAAAACTGATGCCGTGAAGGACCTCCTGTAGTTGGTTGTGCTGACGGCCCCAGCGTCCGAGGTAGACTGTGAGGAAGTGCGCCGAACACTGCAGCTCGAAGGGTTCCGGCACAGTCGACCTTGCCTCAGGGCCGAACTTCAGCACAATCGTACTGCCGTCACTCGTCAGGTTCACTGACAAGGGCGGACCCACGTCGCGGTCGACATCTGTGTCTTTCACAGCAGCAGTCCCGAAGTAGGGCGGCGTACGGCCCCCCGGTAGCGGCCACGACGGCATGCGCGGAAACGACACAGACACTCTGGGGTCATCCGAAGTCGTCGGACGCATCTCAACCAAAAACGAGGGGCACAATCCTCGGTTGTCCTCCATGCGGCCCACGAGCGCGGGTACCGTCACGCGCACGCACGACGCGTCCACCGCCTCCACATGGGCATCAACCGCATCAAGCAGCCCCACGCTCTGCAGCCGAGCCACGCACTCCTCTGCGGACACGAGAGGAGTGCCACCCACAGGATATCCATCCCGGCACACAACCGTAGTCACGTTGCGAGGTACTCTCGCCACAGCGGCCCCAGCGCCCCTTCTGCCAGTGTGCACGTACACCACGCCGTCCGTGCAGAGGGCGCACACGCGATCCCCTGCACCAACCCTGATCGGTGGCAACAGCAGCTCATACTCGACACTCCTTGACGGTGGAAAAAACGCCTTAAAAATACGTATCTCTGCGAGATACATCTTCCAGTGCATCACCCACCCGCTACCCAAACCCCCGTTGAGATCAGCGAAGAAAACGATGACAACGATCGCAGCTAGCAACATGGCAGAGAAGAGAATCATTTTCCGCTTTGTACGCAAACCAACAAAGGACGTATACACGCCCCGTGGGATGCGCGACGAAAAATTATTTCCGACGACGTTGTGTGCATAGCTCCTCAGTAGCCCTTCAGATATGGTCCCCTCAGCCACCGACTGCTCGGTTGGGGTACCACCGCGGTTGTGATTGCGTTTCATGGGTGTGCAGCGGCGACTGTATTCAGGAAGGGAATGAAGAGGGAAGAATGTAGTGCGATGTCGACGGTTATTTTGTTCTCTAGCTGGTGAGAGATTGCTGCATATAGAAGGCGAAACGAAGAGGAAGAAGAGGAGTTGGAGGTGCGGAGTTCTATGGGAACAGAAAGAGACGGGAAAAAAAAAGAAGAGAGAGAGAGAGGAGGGGGGGGGGGATCGCACGGACGTCTCCAACAGAATGTGCAGGGCTGCACCGCGGTCTTCTCTGGGGCAAAGGGCCATTGTCTACCGCAATCAGTGGCAGGCACCCTCAGTTGCCGCATCCGCCGATCCTGCTGCTGGTGCCCCACCCAGGACCATCCCGTGTCTGGATGTCGGCCTTCTCGAGTTAGCCACGTGCACAGCTTTGTAGGAGAGGAGGGGCCAGCAGGGATACGTAAAGAAAGGTAAGGCGAGGCGGAGTGGGGACACCCTGGTGGTGTTTGCACAGACAGAAGATAAACATCTATGCATATATATATATATATATATATATATACAAGAGAAGAAGTTAAATTGATATCGCATCGCATACGCAAGAGGGGGAAAAAAAAAGCTCATAACCGCACACTTCGGAGTGGAAAAGAGGACACACACAGATACACAGTACATCAACGGAGCTCAGGGGAAAAAAGGTGACACGTTCTTAGCAAAGCGACAATTCCGCACACAGCGCACACCGGGGGGGGGGGGGCGGGGGGCGGGGGAACCGCTGCGCGTCCTCTGCCCCCTCCGCATCACTCTTCACCCATCCACCCACGCCAGATGGGCAGAAAAAGGCGCCAGACACACCGGTCTACGCACGTCGCGGAACAGTGCCATGCTCGGTGGCACGGGTGACGGCCTCCAAGGGTAGTGGAGAAGTTGACTCTGCCCAGGGTGCGCAGGTGCCAATAAACCCGTGAGAGAGCAGGACAAGCAGACCGCGGCGAAGCCATGGCCCTAACATGCGTTCCACTGTGTCCCGTACTGCGCTTGGGGTCGCCTCCGACCGATACGCCTCGAACGATGATGTGAGACCTTCCCTTTACGCCGTACCGCCAACTCGAAGTTGAGGGTTTGTAGTGCCCCTCTTCAAGCCAGGGGCATCACCTGCTGCACTACACAACCCCATCACCCCCGGACCCGTCCCTCACTTGCGAAAACAGCGGATACCTCACACACCGATGCTTTTCTGGGGGCCAATAGGGTCACTCCTCCTCGCATTTCGCTTCGTTCCTCCTCCTGCTCCGGTGATCCCCGAATTCTATTTTTGATATAACGGATCCCAGTCCTCATGTTCCACACCTGTTGCGACAAAAAAAAAAAAAATTGTGTGCCCACATGCGCAGAATATTCAAGCTTATCTCAGGTAGACTGCGGTGTTAAGAAAGGGGACAAAAAAAAGGGGGGTGTGAGGCCCTCCCTCGCCTGTTTTCGCACAGAGGTTCGGATCTGATTGTTTAAAAAGGACAGGGTGGGGAGGAGGGAGCGGCAAGGGTACAACTGTAGCGGCAGATGTGTGGGTTGATATGAAGGAGCTGAGTCAGAAACACACACACACATATATATATATATATATATATATATATAAAGGTAGGCGGGGAGACTACTAAATCCACTACCACAGGCATAGAAGGAGCAATTTATTTTAATTGCCACCCCCCCCTCCCACAAAAAAAAAAAAGGTGCGGGTTCCCCTGCCCATGGATTACGATCTGTTCTGCCGCATACAGTTGCTTATCCTTCGCACTCTCCCGTCTGTATGAGCAGAGCCAAGCACGAAACGCCTTATATGTGAGCGAATACATTTCTAGGTGCGGGACGGGACAACAGTACGGCGACTCGTAGATGGGTGGAAATGGAGGTTGGCGTTGCCGAACCCTTCTATAGATCCCATGCCGCCTTTTCTCGATTTTTTTTTCAGAGGAAGCAATATGTGCGTGAGCGGGTACAAGATGAAGGGAGTTGGGTAGAGAAAGGGACACTGTGGCCCTCTCGTCAAAACGGAGAAATATTTATTTTTTAAGCAAACTACAAAACATGAGGCGCATCAACTAAAAAAAAAAAATGTGCTGGAGAACGGCGCATCCCCCGCTCCCCAGCAGTGAGCTGCCCAAAACACAGAAAACAGACAAAAGTAGGGAAAAAACAAAAACATTGATGGAAGATTCCGATGCATCCCTCTCTGATGATGTGAGAAAGGTGGAGCGGATCTTTGGTGGCAGTTATGGTGAGGTCGGAAGGTTGGTGAGCTCCGCGCGGTGTGCGAAGAGGAGGGAGATAAAGAGAGAAGACATTTATTCACACATACGACATGAGACGAACAAATAGTATCATAGAGAACCAAAAAAGTAACATTCAGATGTGTCCACAGAAGAGAAGCGGGAGAGAGACAAACGAATACATAAATAAAAACTACCTCCGACTCACAGATACACCATAATAATATAATAATAATAAAGTATGAATGAGTGAAAGAGGGCTCACATATCCTCCCTCCCCCCTCCCCCCCCCTCCACACACACACACACTCCCTCTCCTGCCAAAGCAACGATAGACGTCTTCTTACATCTATAGAGACGTCGTAAATGTAAATATATGTTGATGTAGAAACATGGAAACGACCTACCTGAGCGCATCATAATCATATTTTCTTTAAGGGAGGGAGAGGAAGGGCACTACGTGCCCCCGTCCGCGTGCACGTCCCCAAGCACACCATATATACCAAAGAGGGGAATAAACATCCTCCGAAGCCGTACCGAAGCTAAAACATTGAGAAAAAAAAAACCCTGAGGGGGAGAGGAGGAGAAATAGATTCATGTCACAACAGCACATGAGGAATACTGTCCAGATTGACCAACACAAGGAAACGTAATCGGCGCAGTGTCTTTTTTTCTCTCCCCCTCCAGTGCGGCGGAAGAAATGAGGTGCATTTGTGTTTGTACGAAGGGAAGAGAGGTGCACGGCACACGCATAATTGAAAAATAGTTTGACTCACACGAAGATAATATATATATATATATATATATATATATATACTTAGAAATGTATATATTATTTTGTATGTAGATTCCTTTTTTCACTCATCGCAGGGACGTACGGTACCACACACACACACACACAGAAAGAGGAAAAGAGAGACAGACGCATATATATATATATATATATAATGTATATAATGTATATAATGTATATAATATATATATATATATGTCTGTATATAATGTATATAATGTATATATATACACGGCTGTAACCGGTGTGACAATACGGGTCATCTCTACGGACTGTAGTTTTTGTTGCCTGTGTGTGCGTCAGATCTCACATTTTATACTTATTCGAGGAGACGCCAGGATTAAAAAAATAAATGATCTCAAGACGCGAAGCATTGCCCATTGGGCCCAGAGGGGCGAGAGGTGCGGTAGTATCCATCGCCGCCTCCCTCCCGCCCCCCTCCCACTCCACTCCTCCTCCGACAGCCGCCCAGACGGAAACGTTTGCACACCTTCTTGGGTGGCCTACACCTCGCCAACGTGCAGAGAGAATTACACCGAATATATATAATAGAGAAAAGGGGGGAAAGGAAATAAACGTATAGGTGTATCAAGAGAAGGGACAAGAAGAGACAGTGACACAAGACCCCCGATGCACGCACCCTCAGCATCACTGTCCCACAGCGGCCCACATCCCTCAGGGGTGGAAAACATGGGAAAGAAAAAAAAAGGTGGGCTGTGTGCGTGTGTGTACCACACCACCACATCTCACCTCTACGTGATGGAACGATGGGCAGGGAAAGAAAACAACGAAAAAAAAAAGAGGAAGAAGGGGGGAACAACGCTCACAACACAGCGGAGCCAGCCCTATGGTGTGAGCAGCAGAGCGCCACGTGACGGCACACACGCAAAATATATATATATATATATATATATAATTTTTAAAAAGGAAAGAAAAGAGTAGTGAGCGTGTATGGAAAACGAGAAGTCGCTTACCGCATCGAAGGGCACAAGGTGAGGCAATGGCCCAGTGGAGGAGGAATAAAGGGAGAAATGAATGGAACTGAAAAAAAAAAATGCGGGGGTATCCGCGGTCAAATGCGGTCACCCTCGTACATTTACAGAGAAACAAAGAGACACACACGGACGTGATTTTAAATATATATATATATATATATATATATACATTCGTTCAAGTGCGGAAGCAATAAAAAAACATAAATAGTTTTTTTTTTACTAATAATAATAATAATTTAAAAAGAGAGATTGCCCCTCCCCCTCCTCCTCCTCGTACCCCACCCCACCTCATCAACCCCCGCCCGGAAAAATATTCTGACTGCGTAAGGAACGCTGAACACATGCCATCAAAAAACTACACTGCTATTTAAGACGCCAAATCTGAAGATACACATACACACACACACACACACACACACACACACACATGCACGCAAAGAGAGAGACAGGCAGATGCGAGCGCGCGCGTAGACCTGGGGGATTTTTTTTTTTTGAGAAGCCAAGACAGACCTGACGCAGGCTGTCCACCCCCCCTCCCTCTGCTGGTCACGAAGCTCCGATTCTGGACAAAGCAAATACTTAAAAAAAAAAAAAAATAGTACCACAAAAATATTTAAGGCACAGTCAAATACTTTCCCGAGGAACAAAAAATGCACTGGATCTTGTCTGCAGCGACATCGCAGTTTCAAAAATCGGCAAGGGCGATTCGCTGCTCCACCGCTGATGTCGATGAGGCTGTGACGGCGGGAGTGTCCGTGAGTCTCTTCGCTGCTGCGACGCAACTGAAGGAATCCCCAAAAACAAGTGCTGCGGATATGGATGTTGCTTCTGGTTGAAGGGAAAGCGTTTCATCGCATTGGCACGCTCACTAGGCCCTAGCGGGACGCCGTGGCGTTTGCCGTTAAGAGGACGTTCTATCGACGCTGGTGGAGTCACCGCCTCTACTGAGCCCATGGGGAGCATCACTGGATATGATGGCACTTGTGCACCATAAACAGTGGCACCATTGGCCTTCTGTGGGACCAACCATGACGACCTCTGCGCCGCGTTGCTCTCTGAGCCATAGAAATTATTGATGCCGAGACAAGCATTGGTCTCCTCAGATGGTACCGCAGCGCTTGACCACACCTGCTGGGCTCCTTCGCTGCAGACAGATGGTGGTACGTGAACTTCTCCTACGTGAGGTCTACCACTCATGGTGCCAACCCACCTGTTGCGGTTGCGGTTATCATTGATGATGGCACCGTCAATCCCAATAGGTCGATACATAAATCCGTGGGCGTTGGTCTTTAAGTTACTCAGATCCACAGTCGGCGGCAGCGGCGGTTGATTGAGCATTCCCTGCACGAAAGGGATCAGTGAGTGAATAAAATGACAACAATTCCCGAGGTTACACATTCGCTTGAACTGAAAGTGGGCGCAGTGCCGCGGACGCACGATAGGGGACTCGTTGCCCTGCGTGTGACCCCCACCCCCACCCCCTCCAGCAGCAGTGGCGCTTCCCAATATTGCCTGGTATGTCTGCAGGGCACCTTCCGTCCGTAAGATGTGCTCGGACAAAATCAGCTGCGGGGAGCTGTTCAGCTGATTGGGTGGATACACCGCGAAAATCATCCCCGGCGCGATGGTGGGATAGTCGAGTGTGTTGCGGCCCCCCGCCAGCTCCTCGGGATTCATCTGGCGCACACCGCTATTGGTAATGCTGTTCTCGTTCATGTGCACTTGTGTGACCGTGGATACGACGACGCTGTGGATGTACTGACACTCAGACCCGCTGGTGCAGTGGTGACGAAGGTATCGGTTGCACAACTGGAAGCGAAATCTGGTTTGGTTTCCGTAGCGCTCATTCAAAGCGACATATTTGATAGCCCCACGCGTGACAGCGACCTGCTCGCTATTGATCAGGTAGTGTTGCCGCATTCCCGAGTCATAGACAGAGAACTGAGACCCCGCTGGGCACCAAATCTCGTCAATCCCCTCTGCACCCGCGCCTTCGCCGCCGCCGCCGCCACTCCTGTGGAGCGTACGTGCAAAGTGGGTCTCTAGTAAGTCTGTGAGTTGGGCAACAGTGAAACCCATCGTTGAAATCGGGCCGGCAGCAGACGGTGCAGCTGCGAGAGCGGTACTCCGTCTGCGAGGACCCTGACTTTCACATGATGGGGAGAGATTAATGTGGCTGCTGTGCATCACCCCGGAGGACTCGAGCGACATCGAGGAAGGGTCCGCATGGGGTGACATGATAGGCTGATCGCCATCGTTGTATGCCACCACCCTCGACGAAGTCTGATGCTGATTTTGATTCACCGCCACCGCCTCTGCCGTGGCGGTGGTGGTTGACGAAGCGTTTGAAGGCGCCTTCGTCGGTCTGCGAGCCCTCTGCTGAGGCGACTGCAATTGCGGTGGTGGTCCCCATTCCTGCTCACTGTTCGTATCGTCACCCGTGGTGTGGGGAATGCCCTGGGTCAGCCCCGCGTTGGGACCACAAGCGCCGTTCTCGGTGGAAGATACCCGTGCATTTGAAACCAGTCCGGAGACGGTGCGGCCATGTGTCGGCGCCACCAATAGAGCTGTCATACCGCCGCTGCAGAACCTACCGTCAACATCGGAATGTCGTTGGTGAGGGTCCGCCTCATCCGGTGAGCTGCGTGAAGCAGCGAAGCGCCGCCGTATATCGCAGCTTGTCGGTGCGCCGGTATCGTCGTCGTCATCGACAGCGAAGACACCCATCTCGTCGAAGTACTGATCGGCGGTGGCATACGAGTGCGGGGTTGTAGCGTATGAGGATGCCGCACCGCTGTGGCGATACGAGTTCATACGAAATTGGTAGTTGTGCATGAGAAACACACCAGAGCTGGAGGTGCTTCCCTCCACCACGTCCACGTCTGGGAGGAAGTTGGTATTGCTGGGGAGACAGTGGCCACAGCTGTAGTGGCTGCTCGCTCGACTGGCGGCAGAAGAGGTGCGTGAGAGCTGTTGATCTGGCGGAAACATCTTGGGAACGACAGCGGTGTGCTGAAGATGCTCGGCTACGTGCATTGCTGACTGCTGAGGCCTATATGCCATCTCACCTCGGGGTAAAGAAACGGCCGCGCCGCGGGAGGAGCGAGGGTGGAGAACGACGCTGACATGTTGCGGTGGGAGTGCGGAGCCACTGCTGTTTGCGCCTGATAAACCACCTGGCAGAAGAAGAACGCCCGAGTCGCCAACGCGGGGTGACTCGGTGGGGGTAGAGGTCGTTGAAGAAAGCGCGCGGTAAGGGTTGTGACGTCGCCACTGCGGCGATGTGGTCGAGCTGGAGGCGCTACTGGTGTTTATATCGGGTGGGTCGTCATCACCTCCGCTTGGTTGAGCACCCCGCGCCGTACCTCGGAAACCACTCGTGCGAGACTGTAGAGAACAACCCGTCATCAAGCGCCCCTCATCCAGCTCTGTAGGATGAGAAACCATCGAAGAATCTGATGTGGGCACTGCTGTATGGATACCATGTCCTTTGATGTCTCCAGGTGATAGGCGGCTCTGCCGCATCGAATAATGTCGCTGCGGCACAACAGAGCAGCTGCTGTCGTCGTCGAGGGTGAGCGGGTTCATATACCGAGCCCTCATCTTGTCCATAGTGGAAAGAATCTATATGGCTGTATCAGAAGCAGGAGGGTTGGCCACTGCGACGAGGCAATGGTGTCAGCGCTTCACTACACGATACCTCCTCCTCGTGATATATTCCCCTGAACCTTAGGTCGCTTTGTTGCGTTGCCTTTAAGAAATGTGAAGGGACCTCTGTTTCCCTCCCTTGATAACACTAGACGTAGACTCTGCAACACCGATGCATCAAGCGCATGAGCACAGGGTACCAGATGATCAAAAGGCGGCTATATGGTATCACGTGTTGGCACCGCAATGTATACACCCTTTTTATTGTTGTTGCTCCACAAGTCACTTGCGTCGAACCCAACCGCGCACCCGGAACGACGCGCGCTGAAGCTTCTTTTTTTTTTTGTCTCGGTCGCGTGGGCGCCTTCTCCTCCTACACCCTTTTTGTGTGTGTGTGTGTGTGTGTGTGTGTGTGTGTGTTGTAATTTGTTGTGTAAAGAAGGCCTCAGTTCGAATCTGAGGGAAGAATAAGAAAAGAAATTCGATCAAGTGAATCGAAAAAAAAAAAAAGTACTTCCCCCTCCTCCCTCTCTTTCCACCCCCACCACCCGGTGATCAGAGCAGAGACGCACGCACGCACACGCGAAAGAGAAAGGGGGGAGAGTCTTCTTTTTTATAAATATATATATATATATACAATTGCGTGGAAACGGGAGAGAAAGCCCGAGTGTCTACAAGGAGGGAGGGGGAGGGAGGGAGGGAGGGGGGAGGGAGGGGGGATGTGCAAGGACCTATTGAATACGGAGAAACACAGGGAGAATAAACAAGGAAGGAAACAATAATAAAAATAGTAATAATATTTTTTTTTTAATCTCGACAATCAGAATCGGAGCGCACAGGTCTACACCGCTTGTTATTTGGAATATGATGTAGGATCCCCTCGCGTGTGTGGGTGTGGGTGTGTGTGTGTGCGTATGTGCAGCTCTCCACTTTTTTTTTTAAACTCGGTAACGTGCTTTCATGTACACAGCGAAAAAAAAAAGACACACGGAGGTTGGTGAGATCTTCGGGCACCAGGCGCGTTGGTGGAAGGGACAGTCATGCGGAGAAGAAGATGGAGTAGGGTTGAGAAAGGTTTAAGGTATTGTCACGAACCATTGTGGCGTGCGGACGATGGGGGGAGGCCAAAAAAGACAAACCCCGAAATGAAAGGACGGGGTCGATCACCCACGACACATGCGCGCAGACCGCGTCCTCCGGTGCGCGGAAGGTGTGTGTTTGTGTGTGTGTGTGTGTGTGTGTGTGCAATGCTGGAGTGCTGATGAAAATCAAAAGCCGTCACTGTCCCCCCCACACACACACACATTGTGCGGTGACTCACCAAGCGGCCCAGGGGAAAGGGAAGGGTAGTGGTGGTAGGAAAGGCTTACTAAAAAAACACAATCGATGTAGAGATCGCACAAGGCAAGTCGAACAAGTGGAAAACAGGCGCGTGTGTGTGTGTGTCTCTGAGTCTGTGTGTGTGTGTGTGTGGAGGGGGGGGGGTGTAAGGAGGAAGTCCTCCTCTCGGAGAAGGGACGAGAAACAAGAGCTGTAATAAAACAAGGTCGACAAGAGCCAACATTCCCAGCAGAACACGTCCTGGTTAATACCTGTGCTGACCTCCTCTCCAGTGCGTCATCGTCCCGCCCCGCCCCCCCCCACCACACACAGACACAGACTCCTCATTCTGAAAAACATGTACACACACACACACACGTCCACGCAGACAAACAAACAAAAGAGAAACAGGGCGAAATACAAACCGCAACAACGGCAGCAACCACGCAACGAAGAAATAAAAAAAAACGCCACAGATTCAAGTAATTTCATTTTCTTTTTCAATCAGGCAGATCCTTGTTGTGATGCTTGACGTCGAGACGCGTGCAGGCGACTGAGCAACCCCCTAACCTTGATCTTCAGAGCCGCGCTGACGCGTGGTTGATCACGTATAGCTGTGCAGCATTCCATCGCTGTCGCGTCGCCAAGATACGGCGCCACGCGGTCATAGAAAACCTGCATCGCAGGATCGCCGTACCGCATCACGAGCAATCGGAATAGCTGCAGCACATCACCCATCAGAGAAATATTCTTGGCGTCGTCGAGGTCGAAAGAAGGATCTGTGAGCGTGTTGAGGGCAGTCGGCAAAGCTTCCTGCAGAAGGCAATCGCTGCACAGTCGTTGGTTCGCTTGCGCTGTCGCAGCATCGACTATACCCTCGACACGGCCGTACTGCGCCACCGCCTGAGCGACAACTGATTCGGTCAACTCCTGCGTGAGCTTCCCTAGGACCTGTAATGCCGACCTGGGCAGTTCCAGCTCGGCAGGCAGCGTCAAAGTGTAGCAGAGCTGCCGCAGGACGGATACCCAACAAGTTGTCGGCATGAGAGCGAAGGCCGCCACCCCGCCCCAGACGGAGACATTGAAGAGATATGTGAAGAATTGTTTGTAGACATTTAGCCTCTCGCGTGCGCTTTCGCTGACCACGCCCATGCACACAACAGGCGATGCCTCGCTCAGCTCCCCAACATCACACAGCCGCCGCCACAACAGCGATGTCAGCCTCGCAACGGAGGGGACACCACGAGCCCCCGCCCTGTTCGCGTACTGGAACATCACTCGCAAAAGCCTCGACAGCTCTGGGATTGTCTCCATCCAGCTGAGACAAACAGAGACGTAGTCCTCCACGTGAACCCGCAGCAGTTCATACGGCACCGTGTTAATGAGTTGGTGATAATACTGACCAACGGTATCACGCACCGCGGAGCTGCCCGCCAGTGGTTTAGCCGCTTCCATCACCTGTCGCGTCACGTGTAGAAACATTTGCACAACCAACAAGCTGGTCGGTCGCATCGACCCCCCCACCGACGCCACCTCCGCCGATAAACCCGTTGGTGCATTCGGCAACACACCCCCGACAATGGCAGACGTGGTCGGCGCCACGTCTGTGGCCAACTTCCCATCGGCACATCCACTAGGCGACAACGCGACTTCAGTATTCGTAGCACTGCCGACAGGAGACCCCGACCCACCGCCGTTCTCCACGCCACCAAGACCTTTGGCTAGAGCACTGAGGTACGAAATGACGTCTGCTACCCCTTTTTCCGCTGCGGCGGCACCGCCAACGGCGGCTGGACTGCGAGCGACGCTCGCGTTTCTCATCATCACCGCACAGGAGCCGCTGGCCTGTTGCAGGGACTGCAGTGCTGAGCACACCACAGTGTGCGTCAGCTCCGCCTTGCAGCCGAGCAGCGGCGCTGCTTCGGAAAGAACTACGCTGGAGACGGGCGTACCACCACTACCGTCTCGCTGGGCCGAGTCTGCGAGCAGCTGTAGCGCCTTGGAGGAGCTGCAATCAAGCGTGACGCTGGACTCTTCACTACATATGCTGAGAAGAATTCCCGTCGCCTCGTACAGCTCGCGGCGATCACCAGGCTGCAGCTGCGGCGCGGTCGTGATGATGCTGTGCAATGCAATGACCATGTCTGCCGCATAAGTGCCAAGCTGGGACTTCAGAAGCTGCAAAAGGTAGCCGAAGAGGTAACAGATGCGAGCACGCACACGATCGCTTCGATTCATGACGCCGCACGGCTGGAGAAGCAGCCGTTGAAGCAAGAGCGGAATATAAATCGGATGGTATGTGAAGAAAAAATGATAGCGGGCGAATACCTCAAAGAAGGCCAAGTGGACACATGTAGCTTCGTGATTGACCACCGCCTCTGTGGTCAGGAGGCGCTGCAGGAGCTGTGTAATGGTGTCGTTTGGGTTTCTGAGATTATCAAGACGTAACGACTCGCCCATCTCGTAGAGATATCGCAGCGCCGCCTCCAGCACCTCGGGATCTCTAAAATCTGCGTCGTCCTTCACAGCAGACACCTGCCCTGCATTGCTTCCCTCGCTCAGCCGACTGAGTCCAGTGAAGAAAATGCCATAGAGATGTGACTTGACCAGGTCGGGGTAACGACGGTGCAGCAAGCGTAGAAGGTTATGCAGCGCCTTCCGTGGATCAATGATCGTGTCGTCCCACACGCGATCCTCTTCGTACGCCACTCCAGAAATCTTCGTTTGGTGGAAGAACGTGCCGAGGAGGTCTACCGCCTCGCATTCCAGCAAGTAGGGACTTTTGAGATACACCTGAAGGAAAGGCGTTAGGGTATCGCGCACATCGAGCAGGCCCAGCTGCAGGAGCTGAGTTGCCTGCCCGACAACGGCATGCAGCGCACCAGCGAGCCTATCCAGAAGGTCCGGCACCACCCTCAAGGGGCGATCCTGCAGCAGATCCCCATTAGCGTCCACCACCACCACATTTGTTGCTGGGGTGTTGCAATCGTGTGCTATCGAGGAACACGTGTCCAAAAGCGCCAGGAGCTGACCCCCCACAGCCACAGCGAACTTGGCGACCGCGTCGATGTAACATAACGCGTCCTCCGAGGTGAGGGGGAGTTCGAGGAGCGACATCATGCGCGGGAGGGCACTCACTACATTCAGGGCACTGAGGGACTCCATCTTCACACCAGGTAGCTGTTTCTTCTCTACCAGCGACTGCAAACATTCGCAGGCTGCCACCCTCAGAGGCGGCACTGTCAGGAGGAAGTAGAGAAGATCGATCCACTTCGGCGTCATGAAAAGACCAACATCGACCCACTCAATATATGTCTGGACCACGCCCAGGCACAGCTTGGCGATACAAGGATTCTGAGCACGAGCATCGCTGAGTAGCACGTTGTACCACATGTCCACCGCCTGCGGAATCACTCGCTCTCGCATTGCATCCTTGAGCTCCATGTCTCGAGCTCGCTGCTGCTTTCCCCGCTCCTGGCGATCGCGCACACACACAACACGCTCGTCCACATACTCAAAGATGCGCAGTACATACACGGTCACCACATCGACATTTGGAAAAGAGGGGCTCGACTGGCGATGCTGGTACATCTCCAAAGCATCGTCGAAGAGAGATGACCAACGACCCGGATAAAACATTTCCAGCCCCGCGACCATCATCTGTGCGTGTTTGTTGACAATGTAGTCAACCGGTGTCGCCGTCGATGGAGCGAACAGGTACCGGTGAATGAAGGAGAAGAGTGACTGATAAAATTCTTGCGCCTGCGCCGCGTCCATCGTGGACGCCAGCAACGGGAAGTGGTGTATGACAGTATTGAAGGCCCAAAAGCATCGCAGCACGTCCATCGACTCGTTCTGAATGATGTGCAGGCTCAAGTGGAGACCCTCCGCACTCTCACGCAATTTCATTAAATATCGCTCCGCCTCCAGACGCACACTCTGTGGCACACTCGAATCGATGTTGTGCGTGCGCAGGAGCGCTTCAGCAAAGATGCCCATGCTCGACATCGCCCGCTGCGCGTCAACACAGCAAGCGATTGCACCGCAGGGCGACGACGACAAGATCACACAAATACACAAACACGCACACCGCACGCGCAACCACTACCAGTGCCCAAAAAAAGAAAAAGAAAAAACAAACGTAGAGGTATGCTTGCCGTTGTTCACAAGCACACGCCCCCTCCTCCTCCTCTTCCTCCTCCCCCTTCTCCCCCCCACCTCCGGAAGAAAACAAAAAAAAAAAAATTGTGGCAGGCAAGACACACTTTGGGGAGGAGGGAAAAAAAAGGGGGAGGAGGGGAGGAGGAGGGAGGAGGAGGGAGAGAAAGAGTATGCACGCCAGTAATTTAGAAATATAAATAGATATATATATAAATATAAATATATATATAAATATATAAATATAAAAGAGTCGTGGGAAGGGGAGGAGGAAACAGGGAAATGAAGCAGCCACAGATAAACAGCAACGGAAGCACGGGTGGGTGGGAGGACACCCGACAAAAATACCAACAATAAACACACAACGTCCTCCAAGAAAAAAAAATGTTATCAGCGCCCCGACGGATATCCGTCGCAGCGCTCAGGTGTCTCTCTGAGCTCTGTGATGACAGAGAAGACAAATCCAGTCTGCGAGAGAAAAAAAAGGGGGGAAAGAGGGGAGGAGGAGCAGTAGCAGACAGGAACAGACAAAAGCTGTACTCAATGAAGCTGAAACTACACGCACGCGGGATTAAATACGCGAACAAAAAAAAAAAAGAAAAGAGTACAGCAACACATAACAAAAATATTATTTTTTTTTGTCTTTGTCTTCCCTTTCTTCTTTTTTTTCGTTTTTTTTTGGCCTGTGTCGTCTATTATCGCTCGTCCTTTATGTCTGGAAACAAGACTGCTGAACACAAGACCATATATAGATATATATATATATATATATATATATGTGTGTGTGTGTGTGTCTTTGTGTGAAGGGCTTTGGATTCGTTAGGGTTATGGCTTAGAATTTTGGTTTTGTTTTTGGACGTTGCTCCTCTGCGCTGTTGCTGATGTTAACGATGTTCTGTGTGTATTGTGTGCCAGTGTGTGTCACTGTCTGTGGGGGGGAGACGGCGTATGTATTTTTCTCTTAGATTTATAGTTGTTTCGATGACGCTTCCCAGCAGAAGCGCAGCGCTATGGAGAATGGAGATACAGAGAGGTGGCAGGGTAGACAACAGAAAGTTAATGGAGCAATGAAAAGTGCTTGAGCGTGCAGTATAGACATACATATGTACCTATGCACACATGACGACGTATGACACGGCGAAACAACATGGATATTGTCATCGAGTGCACTCGCAAACCTGCACACACACAATCGTGTGAAGAAAAAGAAATGCAAGGCAAGGCAAGGGGGGGAAAGGGGGGGAGGGGGAGAGGTGCTCCGTGCCTTCAAGGCAGTGCAATGTAGTCGCCTCGACATTTAATAAAAGTGTGCGTTTAATTGTTCGTGCAAACGCTCTGCGGTGAATGGCTCGACTACAACGCACTAGATGCAAAAAAAAAAAGCACTTGTAAACATGATATATTTCTCTTATCAGGGAGGTAAGCACTCAGAGCCACTCGAGGTCCTCCGCCCCCTCTTTCACAGAAAGAGACACAAAGAGATGGATAGGAAGACATGACGATAGAGAGGGGGAGTGATGCCATGACGCCTCTTAAGAGGCGCGCACCACATAATGAACAGCCTCGGCAAGATGGCACAGAGGTATGTATATCCAAGCAATCTGCGAGCCCACACCCATCCACCCACCACTGCCACTACTATGAACCCAGTCACCACGGAGAACTGCAACGACAACAACAACAAAAAAAAAAAAAAGCACTCGATACGCAGCCTCTGTGAAATTCGAGGCGAGAGCCTCCCCCCACCCCCACCCCCCTCCCCCTCCGACACCGGATGGTGGCGCGTCTGAGACCCGGTACGAGATGGTCGTCGAGGGGCGGGGAGGGGGAAGGGGGGGGGGCCTACCTACACCCATTGCGACCAGCCGGGAAACATCAATGCCAAGCTTTCTACGCGCTGCGCTTCCTCAATCAACTTTCGGACGTGCGTTGGGACGCTGAGCGTGTCACCGCCTTCGTTGCCTCGCAGCTTCATGTCAATGCGAGCCAGCGTTCGAGCCGCATCTGCCGTACTGCCATGGGTGCGCAGAGGCACATGTTGCCGCGGGCGGCTGTCGTGCGGTACGTCACCGCCGTCTCCACTCACAGGGATCGTGATTGTCGGGGCACCAATGACCCACCGCGCCAACGGATCGTGCATGATAGAGCCTAGAATTGTTCGAACGAGTTCCCGTTTGCCTCGAAGCAGGTGCATCGCTGCCTCCGCACACGGACGCAGACTTCCCTCTGTGCCACGGACACCGAGTCCATCAATAACGTTTCGCGTCAGTCGGAAAGGGACAAGCTCCGGCACGGGGAGAAGTTTGTTTTGGTCAAAGGCGATGCCGAGGTCAATGTGCACCACCTCAGCCGTTTTCTTGTGCAGGAGAATGTTGTTGATGTGCCGATCACCCAGCCCGACCACGTAGCCCACGACGCTCGACGCGGCAACGCTGCGGGTAAATGCCTGCTGTCGATCCACCCACATCGACGCGGACGAGTACTCCTCCAAGAAGAAATAATGAAGGGCGGGGGTGAATTTCTGGTAGAGACTCAGGAGCACTTGACACCTGCTGCTCTGCGGCGCGCTTTGCAACTCGAGACGGCACTCCCTCGAGGTGGGCTCACCAGGAAAGTATCGCTCATGAGCGCCGGGGTGCTCCTCCCTCCCCGCGCAACGACCCGTCAAATACTCCCCAAGCGGGATCGTGTGCTCGACCCACTGCAGAATGCCAGCCGTGGGAGCCAGAGGTACAATTGTGAAGGTGCGAATACGCAGCGGCCGCGTTGCCGTGCGTCGACGAAACAGTCGGTTGGCAGTTGTGAAGACCTGCTCAATGAGCGCGTCCTGCCTGAGGTCGTCGCCGGCCTTCAACAACTGCCGAACAACACTACCGTCGCTCAGTTCACATCGCAACACCTTTGGCACGTTGACACCACCAGGGGTGGTGAAGAAGTCGAGGTAACGCATCACGTGCGGCACCACTACCGCAGCACCGCCGGCGATGGGAGGAATCACTGCAGGGTCGACGGAGGTGGGTGGAGGAATGGAAAGATGGCGCACGTCCTTCATCAACATGAAATCCCTACGGATCGGGTGCTTCTTGTTGGTCTGCGCCGTGGCGGCACTGCGGTCAAAGGCAAACTCCAGGTACGCCGAGCTCAGCAACTGTGCGTGCTGAAGCTGTTTTGAAAACAAAGAGGCAGCCGATGTATTGTCATGCGTGCGGTTCGAGGTCTTGGTGTTGATCTGGGCAGAAGCTAGCCCGACGAGAAGAGCACGCGCCGCCGTCATCTTGACTCCGTCGACCTTGTGGAGGGTGTTCACATCGCTTGACTTGGCGAACGTGTGGCCGTGGCAGAGGGCCAAGAGGGGCCACACAACGTGCATCGGGTAATCACGCGCGAGTCGTGAAACAAGGTAAGCCAGCCGCTCTCCTTCGTGTGGGTCACCGAGCTGTGCGGTCAGCTGTGCTGCCAGTGGCACAAAGACGGCTGTCGGAATGCGCTCCACCGCCTTGTCAAGGACTTTACCAAGCACCTCGTTACCACCACAGTCCATATCAGCGACATTCACCCAAAGCTCCACAAACCCAAAGACAGCGTGAATCGTATCCTCCTCGGGATCCGCTGGCAGACACGGCACCTCCGCGAGGGAGGACGCACTCCTATTAGGGCACCCAGCGGCACTGCCCACGGCGCTGTGCTGTGCCGCGTGGTGGAATTGTAGAAACCTCGAGTAGGCGTTGATGGCGCTGCGGCGGTAGAGGCCCAAGTTCGACTTCTCAGTGTACCACTCGTCTTCAAGGCGTTTGATGTCGCCAGCGAGCTCACGGATGCGTCGCCGTATAACACGCAGCTGATCCTCGCTGAGAATCACAGATGGCACTGCCTCACCAGACACGGCAGAGCGACCACGCTGTGCCCGCATAGTTACCCTCCCACGCCCCTGTGGGCCTGTGGGCATTGCTGCTGTAGTCGTCGCCCCAGTGGACGCTCCAGGCTCTACCACGCTCGATGGGCCGTGCGGTGGAGCGCCAGCTCGCCCAGAGTTCGTCTGCATCGCTGCTTCCAACTGTGCTTCCAAGCTTGCCTTGAGCTCCTTAGATTCCTCGACGCTATCGCGTAACTGTTGATGCTCGTGGCTCGTCAGGCGAATCACAATCTCATCGGCAAGTGTGTGGCACAGTCGCGCTAGCAGAAAGCTGCAAGCACCGGTGTCGTCGGAAGCCGCTGCGCGAGAAAGAAATGGGTCGCGTACAAGCTGAGATGGCGGCAATAACTGTAGGTCCGAGTGCCACAGCATCAGCTGCTGAATGACTCGTGGCTCCTGTGGCGCGCGCCCAGGTGCGGTGCGCAGCTGCGCAACAGTGTGAAGCGCGTCGCTGGGCGACCCCCCAGCCACTGCTGCGGCTGTGGGTATTTGAAGAAGAGCGAGAGCCTCCTGCCATCTGCCAAGGCCATACGCGATTTGAGCTCTGCGTAGTGCGAGGTCCATTGGGTTCACCTGGACCCGCTTCTCTCCCTTGGGTTCGTCCCCCGCGCCTGCCAGCGGCTCCGCTTGCCCAGCCTCGCTGCACACACCCCGTGCGTTCTCCCTCATCCAGTCAGACAGCCAACGGTGTGCTGTGGCCGCATCTCGACTCAAAAGCGCCTCCTCTGTGGACCCGAGCACACATCGGTACCAGCCCTCTGCATTCCCATAGACCTGACAGAGTGCATGGCGTACAGAGTACAGCAACTCTCGCGAAGAGTAGTCCACCGTGGATGGCACCTGTGGCGCCCATGAACCACTCGCACCCCTTTTCGAGGCTTGCTCTGACGAGTCGCCCGGTGTATATCGAAGCCACACCGGCAACTCCACTACACGACGACTTGGCTTTGATGGCGGTTTGGGTCTGCAACCGGCGGGAAATCCCCTCGTTTTGTGAGTTGACTTGTCTGAGTTAACTGCCAAGAAGCGCATCGCGCAGTCGCGAACCTCGTTGAGCGCCTCTGCGGCCATCACAGTCGTCACAAGGGTGGTAGGGGACAGCTGCTGACGCAAGGCAGACTCGGCACGGCGAACGTGGTGCATACTCAACAACGGCTGCTCATTGTGTAGAGCAAGGAAGGAGTAGAGAAGATGTACATAAAATGTGCCGGCCGAAGTCGGTGTCGAGGAGGCAGACCAGGGTGGCGGCGCCATCGTATTCCTGCCGAGCGAAAGGCGCTGGAGCACCTCGCGGGGCACACACATGGATGCGCGGCTCGTGGGGGAGCCATCCCCCACACCCCCGCAACGGGACCACTGCCCACACCTCCACGCAGCCTCAGCAAGGAGAGACTGGAAGGACGCCTCTCCAGGGGACGTCCACGAAAAACCGTCATCCGCTGCACCGTCGCTGATTGGCGCACAGGACACTCCTGAAGGACCCCCGTCCGCTGCGATCACACTCGCTTCGCTGCGGACGGGACCGCGCTCTAACACATCAACACTTCTCTCGGCATCACCCATGCTGTCTGAGGCCCCATCGCAACAGTCCCTCTGACGCAGTACCGCAGTTTCACATCGCCGGCGGCTCGGGCACACGTTCAGCAACACATCCAACGCTGTGCGAGGAAAGCCATGGAGGAGGAGGAGGGTCGCACGCTGCAAGGGCACGGCCCACGGAGCAGCCTCCTGGGTTGGCCACCTCTCCCGCAGCGCAGCCATCGGCTCTGTAGCACCGGCAGACTCGCCCCCTGAACCACTCTCAGCAGTCGCTCGAGCGCTTGACACGTCACGTCCGGTGGACCTACCACCGCTGTGGCGGGTTTCACGCTCCTCCAAGAGGAGCAGCTCATCCAGCCACGCGGCAGCCGCAAAGGGACCTGCAGAAAGACTATCGTTCGCCCCAGTGGCACTAGACACCGCGAAAATCGAGCCGCCTTCGCCGGCGTGCGTGACACGACGAATGGTACTGCCGCTAGAGCGTCTACGTGCCGCGCTGAGGGTGGTCAGGGGAAGTGCACCGCTACATGAATTCAAAGTGCACTCTCGCCTGGTACACCCGCAGTGTGATGCAACCGTGAGCGACTGCAATCGCATCATGGCAGAGACCCCCACAACATCATCCAAATCTAGCTGCGCCTGCACCGAGTCGTACAACTCAAATATGTCAACTGCGAAGGATCGAGTTTTCTCTCGCACTGCCTCGTGACGCTCGCGGGCGCGGCCACCACTGCTGCGGGCAGCTCCAGCACCACTTGCGTGCACCACAGATGACGCGGAAGGGTAGTCGGTCGCCTTGGCAAGTGGGAAGAGCACGGAATAGGGCGCGCTTGAGACAGCGAGGACTGCTTCTCCGGCACTGGCACCGTCGCGAAGCATCAGTGCGGAGCGGGTCGTCTCACCCTCACTACACAGCGCCGCAGCGCCGGTGCGGGATCCGTAGAGGGACTCGCCGCTGATTTGGGAGAAGAGCAGAGCAACATGCGACTCGCCGACCTGCGACGCGGCGCGCGCGAGGCGCGCAGGTGGGATATCGCTCAACCAGTAGCACTCCTCCATATCCTGCAACGACGGTACAGAGCCAAGAGCTGAGGGCCACACCACCCCCTTGACCAGCGCTTGGTCGCCTGAGGCAAGCGCGGCAGAGGACACGGAGCTCGTTTTCGTGCGGGAGGAACAGGCCGCCTTGGCGCCTTTGAGTCCACGATGGCGTGTGGCGCGGAGCAAGACCGCAAAGCACTGTTCAAGGACGCGCAGAAATACGCGTGCCGTATGCGCAGCGCACCTCGGCTCCTCAAACACAAAAGTATCCAGATTCTTGCTCCACTCCCTACGCATCGCGCGCTGCCCCTCACTTTCACGCGAGCACAGTGCATGCAACAGCACGGGAAGCAGCAGCTGCTCCGCCATGCGCACGTGGATGCCAGCGCCACCACCTGCCACTGGCATACCGTCGGCGTCGGAAGCAACTTCGCCAGAAGCCGGCGTCGACGTCGACGTCGCAACCTCCGAGGCCCTCAGCTCAGCCATAAGCAGAGGCACCAACGCACCCCACAGTATACTTTGCCTCCACAGGCCGTACGTGTTCGCGGCGGCCAAAACAAAACGGCAAAGGAAGGCCCGCTGGTTCGGTGGAGACTGCCGAAGCGGTCTCCAGACCGATGAGCTTGAGAGGTGCGCGTCGGCGGCATCGCCTGGAAGGCCGCCTCCGCTACGCAGCAGAGAGGTGCGTAAGGTGCTGCTGGAGCTCCGCATCACCCACAGAAAACGGCGCTGAAGAAATCGGCGAATTTGTGCATTGGGGGATGTCTTTGACTGACCGCCACTCGATACCGCAGGATCCCTCGCGGATGTAAGCAATCCAGAGACACGTTGCTCCCACGCACCGATCATGAGCTGAACGATCCCCTCATCAAGACCCGACAGAGTCCCTGCAGGCCTTATCTGCTCCACTGCCTCTCCCCTCTCAACGTACGATACCAAGCATGAAACCCACAGACGCAAGGCGCACATACCCAAAGCCGAGGCGTCCGCGTCGGCGCACCAGACGAGCTGCTCCAGCGTGCTCAACTGCTGCGTGTACGCTCGTGCTAGGATGTCGGCAGCAATGTCTTCCGCTGTTTTTTCGATCAAAAAGTCGTCCTCCGCCATCGGAGGCTCGCTTCCTTCGGGGAACGCGGTCGGCGACGAGACACGGCGCAGTTCATCACACATCGACCACACTGCGCCAGGCCCCTCTGCCGATGGCGTGCTCGACATGGACGCCACGCACTGAGGAAGCACCACCGCCTCCCCACTCAGAACAACGCAGAAAGACAGTGCGCGGAGCAGTCGAAAGGCGGCGAGCAGTTGGTCGTCTGCCGCATCTGATGACAGCAGTGGTGAGACGGTTGGGCCCACACCAGGCCCGACATGGCCAGTACCGTACCCACCTGAGAGTGAGCGGGACTGCTCCAATGCATCTGCACATCCGGTTGGGAGGAGCGGCACGCCAAGGTGAGACATGTGGTACAGATGCTGAATAGAGTCCAGCACAGCAGAACGTACTTCAACTGCCATCAGCTCGGCCAGCTGGAGCGATCCAGCCGTATGCTTGCTCGTGTGGCGTTTGGCAGTCGCCTCGGCCGGAGTGAGTGATACGTAGCCGGTGCGGAGGCACACCGCTGCAACCTGGAGACACCTCACCAGAAGCGGTTGAGCTGAATCTACAGTCGCGGTGACATACTGCAGCAGTACAGCATTTATGCCCTCCGACTGGTTGTGGACGGGTACAAAAGACCTCTCAGGCAAAAGACACTTGTCCAGAACGGCATCGTCCCCCTCGTCCCCAACGCCCTCAGGGACGCCCTCCACGTCGTCATCGCTGCCCTCCTCGTCAAACCCCAAGACGTGCTGAAGGAGTCTCCGGACTGCAAGGAGGCGCTCCCGTGCCTGCTTCTGGGACAGCGGCGCCAGACACCAAAATCGATTCGCCTCGTAGGCGGCCCGTGTCCACTGCGCCGCGTCCTGTAGAAGAGTGCAGTCGAGAGAGGTACCACCCCTGGTGGGCGTCGCACCAACACCTACAGAGGTCCCAAGCGCTTCGCCATCCACCGCATCTTCGTGCGGCTTTCCCCCCTCGTCGTCTGTTGCGTCGTCCACATCGACGACGCAACGCCCAAGCGCCGGGGTTTCACCCCCACCAGCGGCCTCGGCGACGGTTTCTTTGGGGTGTCGCTCTGGTGGGGTCTGCACCAGGGTCCGTCCCACCCACTCCCACCGCAGCAGGGCCGGGTCGCTGCGGCACAACGCTGCCCAGGTAGAGGCGATCAGCGGCGACACCGACGTCAAAGGAGCGATGCTACGTGCGAGCATGAGACGGCAACGACGAAGCGAGGCGAGGCGAGCCCGCCCTGGTGCCTCGCCGTGCAGAACGCTGGAGCACCCCGACCGAGCAACCGGCCACACATGCAGAAGCGCACTACACACCAGTTGCCGCACTAAGACCGCAGGGGAACGTCGCAGCCAGTGAAGGAGGTGCAATAGAGTCATTCGGGCTGCGTCTGGATGACCTAGAACACGAGAAGAGCACCATCGAGTGCAGATGTGCACCAGCAACGAAATCTGCTGAGGCGCACGCAGTTGCAGCTCCACAGACGACGGTGTGGTACTGCTGCGGTACACTGCGTGGAGGAGCGCATAGAGAAACGTACTATTTCCCAAAAGGAGCAGCCTCGTCAGCGGATCCTCGGTGAGGCCTACAGCGTCGGTGGATCGACTGGGGTTCGGCGCACACATCCTTGACGGGTCGCCCCCACGAGCGTCCATCGCTACGGCGGGAGGTACCAGAAGCGCAAGGCACCTCGTTCCCTCTTCTGCGAATTCGTTCTCGGTGCAGCCCGAGGTGACAGCCTGCGCTGTGCCTCCTTCGACCGCCATCGCGGGATCACAGCTCTCGCCCGAGCCTGCAAGGCGGGCACCCGTGTTGGGGCAGTCCGGCATGCATACCGGCAAGGCAGTCACCCTCTCGGCCAGCCAAGACATACTATGCCGCAGCTGCTCAGGTGTTCCATAGACCAGCCTAGATGGTTCAGCAGTGGTTCCGTGAAGCGCCACCAAAGCCTCCATCAGGGCATCCATCTGCGCGGCGACAAGCACACTGAATAGAGGTGTGCTATGGGAGTGCGCACTTCGATGTTGCAAGTAATACAGGAGCACCTCCGATGCGTGAGATGCGGCGGTGGGGTGACACAGAGCCCCTCGCCCCGCGGCATCGCTGGGGTTTGTGTCTAAGGGACCACGGTTTGAGCATGAGTGGCCGCCAAGTAAGAGACCGGCGCTCTGTGTCAGCAATGAAGTATCCGTCGTGTTTAGCTGAGCCTCGAGCCAGTACAAGCACCGCTGCGCCACTGAAGCCCACGCAAGCGTCGTCGCCGGCACCCCTGCAGAATCCGAGTTGCCGCCGGAGCTGACCCGAAATCCCGCCGCAGAGTCAGCATTCTGTTGACGATGGGAAAAGGCGACATGCTCGCGGGTGCCACCTGCGTGCCCAGGAATGTCGAGGCCCGCGGCATCGCCGGTGAACAGAGAGACCGGTGTATGTGAGGCGAGCACGAGCAGCTGCGTCACAATACCAGGAAAGTGGGTGAGGAGCATGCAAAGAGGAGCGAGGCTGAAGAGGACCTCCGTCTCACAGACGGTGGTGGCACTCGCGTTGGGTTTGACGGTGGCGATCTCACCCCGATGCGTTGCAGTCTCGCATTCGCCTGCCTCCGCACGACGCCGCCGCCTCACTGAGCCCGTCACCTCCCTTTCCTTGCCATCCTCTTCCCTGATATGTCCCAATAGTGCGCTGCTGTACGTAGAAAGAAGTTGTTTGTAAAGACCATCATCTCCAGCTGCAGTGATAGCGCCAGCGCTGGCAGGGCCATCTCTACTGCTGCCACAGTCGAAGAGGGACCACTGCGCGTCTCTCGACTCTGTCAGGAGCAGCAGCGCCAAGGGAGACAGCACTGAAAGGTGGTCAATGACAAACAAGGTCTGCGCCTTGTAGCCGAAGCACTCCACCGGCAGCGCAGCCAGAGGGTGACGATACTCACACAGCCAAAGGAAAAGAAGGGGCCGAACGTACATGCGGCACAGCTGGGTGTAAGGCAGTCCGTGCGGCAGCAAGACACCGCTCACCGGCGCGACGGTCAAGGTAGCGTCCTCCAGGGCCCACGTTGATAGCCGCTCGAGACACTCCACGACAAGTTGGTGGTGCGTGAAACCCTGCGTGGCCCAGCACTCCAGCAAGGTATACAGGACGTCCACCAACAGCTCAGGTGCCGCCCGCACCGCCTCGGACAACGCCAGCAGGCTCGTTGAGCACAACATGGAGGAGGAGGCAAGCATGCCCTCTCGCGCCTTCGTGAGGAGGGTGCGAAGCACCCGTGCACGTCGTGCGGAGAAGGTGTGGAACAGCGCCCCCACCTGCTGCGCCGCGTGGAGACGCACCGCGTACGGGGTTTTCTCGGCGAGTAACTCAAATGAAGTCCGGCCAAGAACTTCGGCAACGACCGGCTCGCATCCCGGCAAGAGAACAAAAGACGCCTGCAAGCATGCACACTGCCAGGCAGGGGTGCACACAGGCATATCAACACGACTGGAGTCTGTCAGTTGTGCCGTCCACAGCTCCAAAAGACGACCCTCGTGGGCGAAAAGAAATGCGGCGGCATCGCTGAACCCCTGCAAACCTCGCATATCACCGCCCCGTATAGCTGTTGACCGCAGCTGTAGCAGCAGCTGCCTGACGTCAGCAACGGTGCCGCAGAGCACTTCGCTGCACAGCCCTGGACCCAGCTGATAGCGGTACCGAGCAAAAAGAATCTGAAGAACTTGTATAACTGAGCGACAGCACCGCATATTCATCGGAACACTCGCCGGCGCAGCCGTGACCTCCGCCGGGAAGCAGCCGATGAGCGCGAGGAGACGCAGCAAAGCTGGAAGTACTCGCAACACTGTGGGCAAGAAAGGATGCTTCTCAAGAAGTCGGTGATGGTTGGGCAATAAAATGTCGTCCAGTGCCACACCAGCCGAGACATCGCCCGGCACCTTCGATGCACAACTTTGCTCGCCTGAGCCTGCACTCGCCACATCGAGAAGCGACTGCTCGCACAAAATTGCCACCACAGCGCGGTAGAGGACGGAGGTGTTCACCAGCGTCTGGGTTGTGTAGGCGCCGATACGTGTGCGAAAGGAGGTCCACAAAACGATTCGTAGAGTGTCGATGGACGTGTGCAGCGCTACGGCCATGATGTGCGTCACCTCCCGCGATGTGGGGTTGGAAGGACGCCATCGACTGAGGCCGCAAAGGCCATCCTTGAAGAGTCTCGCGGTGACTGCGGCAGTGAAGCGGACGATGGTGTGCCGCGGATCTATACAAGCAAACTTTGGGTCCATCAGCACCATGCCGACATCACGATACATGACGCACAACGCCGCCCACAGTGGAAAATAAGAGCCCACCATATGGGCGTCGTCCAACTGCCCCACGAGGTGATGGCACAGCCACAGCACTGAGTAGTAGATGCGACCCCCACCGACGGCAGAGAAGCGCTCCAGCAATGACAGAGGAGCCTCATAAAGGTCGGGGGAGGCACGCAGCAGAGAAACATCAGCACGAGTAGCCAATGTCTCCTCGCCAGCATCGACATTGATGTCGGGGTCGCCGCCACCTTCAGTGGACCCTTCAGCGCCGTCAGGCCCTGAGCACCCGACGGGCTTGCCAGTAGCCACGTCCGGAGTGGTCAAGCCACCCTTCCCTGCCGTACACGAATGCGTCCCTCCGTACCCGCCATCCTCCGGTGGCGACCACAGTCCACACCGCCGCCATCGCAGCAAGAGATGCAACAGTTGCACACACTGGACGGACAGGTGAAGCGCTATCGCTGAGGTATTCCAAGTGAGACGCACTGTTGTGTGCGCATCCAGTGGACCACCACCTCCCCGATGATCGCCTACAAGATGTGAGCCTGTGGCAGCCGCTGATGCCTCCAACGCGCGCGTTAGCTGGTCACGCCTCATGAGCCATGCGACAGCCGTCTGCACACTGGATGCCAGCATCAGGCAAAACGTCCGTGATACGCCTCGGTGAGGCAGCGCCGTCAGATGCTCGGCAGGGCGCGTGCCGAGAGCAGCCGAAAACACGCTTGCGTCTGCGCTATCGCACGACGCCGACACTGGCTCCTCCGTGCAGGAAATACTGACGCCTCTATCATCACCCGCCGCCCCTGTTCGCCCAGACAGCCGCAGCATCCAGTGCGCATCAGCCGCATCGCGCAGCACTGATGGCACTTGTGAAGACGGCAATGACACTGCCGTATCAATCACCGCACACACACGCTCGACGTAGGCACACACCTCGTCGCGAAGAAGTCCTCGTAGGCGAGGTGCACCCATGGTCGGTGACGCGAAGGTCGAGGATACGCCCTCGAGTGATGCCGCCCCGCCACTCTGCCCTGCACTATCCATTTCTGATTGCTCCATCACATGTTGCCGAGCCAGCGACACGTACGACGCCGCAACCGCGTATCTCTCCGCTAAGTCGAGCCATGCCAGAAACTGTGGGGCAGAAAAAGATGCTGCCGCGTTGTCGGCCCCCATAGCGCTACTCCCTGTCATCGTGGCGCTCGTGACTGTGAGGAGATCTACGCCAACGTCGGCTGTTGGTCTGAAAGCCCGCATCGAACTACCCGAGACGTCATTGTGAGAGCCTCCCGTCTCCGATGGGCGTACAATCACAGGCACGGCTGCATAAAAAAATGTTGTATGGGCGGCTACTTGACACAAAAAGGTAAGACCGATGTCCCCCGAAGGAACGCCGCTGAGCTGTGATGAGTTACCGTGGTCGATAAAGTTGCACTGTAGCCATTCCGCCTCTGTCGCGGCACATCCAAGCGGCACGGAGATGGAGGACGTCCAACACATCCGCCACAGACGTGTGCATTGCACCAGCAGCGCAAAATGAGTGAGCAGTAGCGCAAGCGACACAGGAACAAACGAAAGCTGGCCATTGGGAACACTTCCAGGCGCTGATGTGCATCTCTCCGCCTCCGTCGTTGCACCGGGCAGCGATGCGGCCGAGCCTGGACCCTCGATGGTGCGACGCACGTCCTGCTCCCACGTCTGCACTCGGGCGATGGCCTGCTGGGTGAGAGCGCGATGATGAGCACCCCAAAAAAAAGATAAGCCACTCAACAAGCCTTCACCGGACACACCCTTCCCTACACTGGCGGAGGCGTCGGTGGATCGACCCCTCCTTGCTGAGCCGCCCCGGTCCCAGTTCGGGGACCCCAGTCCCTTTCGGCGGTGCAGATGTTGCTGCAACAAAGCAACCAGCACGTGATAGACGGGCTCAGACGGCGCCAAGACGTCCTCATCATTTCGGGGAACAAATCCGCCACTGCCGCAGTCGAGGTGGCTCGCCCAGCGGGCCACATCCAAAATCCCCATCGTTGGTAGGGAACGCTGAGCCACTACCGAGAAAGCAAAGTGTTGAGTCGCACGACCGCAACGGCACACCACCGCCCTCAACGCCGCGAGCAGGAGTTGCCCCAATCGAAGCCCAAAATCCCGGCACAGGGGAATAATTACATCCTCGACAAGACAATCGGCGACGGCCGTAGGCATCCGCAGCGTTGCACACGGCTGCGCAAAGAGGTGTAGAAGGTAAAGAGCGGTGTCAGACACGATGTCCTGCACAGCAGCGCTACTTGTACGGATGTTAGATGCGCCCATGCGGAGCACCAGCGGTTCCTGGCCCGCCTGTCGTCGAGTTAGCGTACCTGCGAGTTGCCCAGCCCGCTTCGGATCATCGTGTCGCACGGCGGCGACACTATCCTCCAGCGGCGCAGGGGGCATAAAAAACTCGAGCTGGAGTCTTTCAGCGAGGAGCTGCGCGGGGTGAGGAATCAGTGGTGACGGGATCGGAGGTGCAGCTGCAGCGTCCGAAGCCCTGCACCTCCCTGTATCATGCGCTGCGCCACCCGTGCCAAGCTCCACCCCCCGAGGACGCTTCGATGCTCGCCTCGTCTCTGGCCCTATGGCGCGACGACGCTCCCCCTCCGCCCCCTCCTCCTTGTTGGCATCGCTCTGCATGTGAGTGCCCAAAACAGCCACAGCAGATGCACGCGAGGTGCCGACGACCTCTCCGAGATTCGTCTGGGCAGCCCTCCAGTGGGAGTAGACGTTGTGCGTAAGAGAGGTGATATAGAGCACCACTGCACCAAATTCGAAGACATCCTTCAGCGGCAAACACGGCACGCTGAAAAGCTCGCGGCGTGAGGTGAAACAATACTCGTGTCGATGTTGTGTGAAGATGCGCTGCATCGTGGGGAACACCGACTGGTGGAGAAGCACGACAACGTCCCTTGCAGGCGGCTGCAGAAGCGCATTCGCCTCCAGCTCAGCAACACCCCCTCCAGTTCGGCAATCGCAGCGAACGCCATCGGCATTCGCCGTTTGGTGGGCGCCTCCGTCAACCGGTGATCCCACCGCATTCGCGCTATCCGACTGACCTACGCAGTTGCCGCGATGACTGTGTGCGTGTAAGTCATGCCACAGCTCCTCACCAACAACGTTGGCGAGAGCCACAGATACCACAACACTCAAGAACTGCATCGTCTCCAGCCGCCACACGTCGTGACGAGGCGTGTGATGCGGAAGGAAGAAAAAATCGCATAGTAGCTTCACCACAGTCACCGACTCGCGTGCGGCGACTGGGTGGTCGTAGCGGAACCTATGACACACTTGTCGAAGCGACGCGATACAGTAGGCCTCTAGCCGCAAATCCAAGGTTGGAGACTGGTGTCTTTCCTTCACCAGCTCGACCAAGCGCCGCACCAACGCCAGTGCCTCCGGGCTACCACCAACACCAACACCCCCTCCCCCTCCACGGCGACCAAGATCCGTCTCCGAAGATGAGGATGGCGGGTAGGCTGTGGTCATCTGTGGAAGAGCACAGAGTCGCGTGATCACTTGCGCATATAAACACGCATCGTCAGCGCTCGGAGCCGCCACCCACAGTCGCCCACCAGCAACCTCCTGGGCCACAACATTGGACGACACCGCGAAAACGTCGGTGTCCTTGTCCGCCTCCACAGAAACACGCCGAACCAAGCTAATCAAGCACTGAGTGAGGCGCACCAGGTATGTCGGCGTGATCAGGCGGACGTAACCCGACCACCGAAGCACTTCGAGGAAGAGTGCTGCGTAGTCCCCACCGACAACGGCAACCAACCATTGACTCTCAAAAACCTCAAGTATATGATTGCATAAAATGTTAAGCGGTGACGAGTTTTTCCACTGTAGCGGTGCCGCACTAAAGGCGCTGCCGAAGCCACCCAGCAGGACCGTGTCCCTGTCGGCACCGTCGTCCGTGCCCCAGACATCCTCTGCACTTGCACGATCGTCACCGTGAACATCCCCACGGCGACCCCGTCGAGAGGCAGAGGCAGAGGCAGAGGAGGAGGAGGGAGTGGGTGGAGCGTTGGTGGGGGAGGCGCTTGTCAGGAGGTCATCGTGCATGCCTGCCGAGTACACAGCAGCGCTGACCCGTGTCGCACCCAAAACGGTGCCGCTGCCGTCAGCATACCACGACGTAAGCGGCTCGCCCTCCTCTGCCAGTGAAGCGTGCAAGCTCTGGAAGAGCTGAATGAACGGACGAATAATGTCGCCTCGTAAGCGACGCCGCCGAGCCTCCAGTGCGTCACGACGACCCGTAGTCACTGAAGCGGTACCAGATGACTGGTGCGCTTTCATAGACTGCACTGCATTGGGCAAATCACCGCACGCAGCCAAGGCGTTCGAGGCGTGTTTCTCCGCAACTCGAGTATATGCCTGCAAATTAGGTTTAACAACGCGCTCCAGTACAAAAATGAGTACATTGGAGACGACGTGTTGGCCGAGGACGGCGTGCGGAGTCGTGCCGTACTGCTCCGCCACCGATAAAAAGAAACTCACAAATTTAAGAATACAATGGCCTGCATCCTCAGTGTTTCTCACTGTTAGAGAAGCGGCTGTATCGCCCACGAAAGCACCCGCCTCTGCCATTATTTGGTTGAGCCTCGTCTTGAGACGCACCCCATCTACATTGCGAAGAAATGACTCCATTTGAAATAAAAGCTCAGCAGATCCTGCGAAGATATATATATATATATATATATATATATGTATATATATATATACACCTCAGAAAGAGGGAAGGAGGAGGGGCAAGGGGGGAGGGGGGTTCTGTCTATCTGTCCGTTCGGTTCTCTATCGAGTCTGTGATGATTAAGTAAGCGTAATGGGAGCAACGCAACACGTGACGGAAGCGGTAATCAAAAAAAAAAAGAATAATTTTTTTTTTACAAAAAATATTTAAAAAAAAAAAATGTAAAAGCACCAAGTTGATACACACCGAAAGTGTTGTGATGTGAGGCGCGTCTCTGATGTTGCCAGTGTTCCCTTTGCACCCATGTGCCCACCGCTGTAGATGTATGGGGGGGGGGGGGGGAAGAAGGGGAGAGGTAAAAACAAAGGAAGAAAGAATGCGCGCCATATAAAATTGAGTGCCTCTCATTTCGAAGAGCTTCAGCGCCCCCCTCCCCCCCCCTCTTGCCCTCGCATCATATTCCCGAATTCAAAAGGACATGCGACTGATGTGGGGGAAGGGAGGGAGAGACCGGGAGGTGTGCGTAACAATTTTTTTTTTTTAGCGCCGAGTGAAGCAGTGGAGCGGATTGGATTATAGTGAAGTGGGGTGAAGAGGCAGATATGACGACACCACTGTCCGAGAAAAGCTTCACCGAAAATGGTCCCACGGAGACGCCGGAAATGCAGTAGCCTCTCCCTTTGGGTAGCACAGGCACACACAGGTACACACACACACACACACACACAGGCACACAGGCACACACACAGAGAGAGAGAGAGACATCAAGAAACGAACAAAAATGAATGAGCCTCACGGAGGTGAATCAAAGGGGGGTGAAATATACGCCAGAAAGTCGCCCCGTTGAGGAGGAGGGGGAGGGGGAGGAAGCCCCTTCCAGAAGGGCTCCCCCCCCCCCTGCTCCGCACCAAAGGGATAAGTTCCCGTTGAGCACGAGAGGCGCTGCGGCATCACGTCCACCGTAGCCACAGCAAGCGCGCGCGCGCGTGTCCTCCAGCACATCAGGGAAATCAGCACCTAGCGGCTCAGTACAAAAAAGAAGGAGTAGACCTTCTTCAGGGCATCCCATGAGCACAGGTACGCCTCAGACGTGCCGCCACCCGCCTCCTCCAGCACGTCTCGCGGTTGTGAGCGATGGGCCTTCGAGGGAAATTTAAAGGCGATCGTCGCGTACCCCTCACAGGCGAACAGCAGGTACACAAAGTAGTCATCGGCGGGTTTCTCCACGTGCTGCTCACGCGCGGACAGCCATCGATGCAGCGGACGGGTGCCCTCCTCGGCCTGCGTGTACATGAGCTCAATCCAAACCTTGGTGCGATAGGCAACCTCATCGTGCTCGGTTCGGAACGAATAAAGTGGCGTACCAAAACGTGCATTCGCGGCTATGGCAGCAGCAGCAGCAGCGGTTGAGCTCGCCGCACCGGTGCCGCCTGCCGTGCCACCGCTTGTCTGCGCGCCACTCAGCGCCAGCAGCGCCTCCTCTTTGCGTGCGCGCTCCTGTGCCTCAGCGTTTAAGCGCTCATCCTCCTGCAGTCGAAGTTGGCGCAGCTCCTTGTGCTGTCGCCGCTCGAGCTGCAACGAGTGTGTCTTGCCAGCGATATGCTTCAGGAAATTATTCTCCTCGGGGCAATAAATTCCGCAGAGTGTGCAGGTCACCTGCCCCATGTGGTTCCTCTTAAAATATGGATTGGCCCTGGCGACCTCGATCGGGTCGTAGATGTTGGTGGTGCTGTTGGGGCTCGAGGCCATCCTGGAGCAGCTCGTCAGCCCGACGCGTTGGCGGGCGGAAGGGGGAAAAAAAAAAGATTAAGGTGTTTTGATTACTGCTATCGCCCCATACTCATATGTGGAAGAGGGAGAAAAGAAAAGAGAGAGAGAGAGAAAACACAAAGCAAAAAGATAGGAAAACAAAGTGAATGAACATCACCACACCGTTCGTCGCCACCATAAGTGCGGCAGGGACGAAAGATAGGGAGTGGAATTGGAGTGAGAGAAGGCTTGATTAGATCATATATTTATATATTTTATATATATATATATATTTATATGTGTGTGTGTGTGTGTATTTGGTTCCCCAATTTTCGTAACACTAATTGCTGAGTTCGAAACTCTGTCAGAGTCTTCTGGTGGCAGAAAAAAAAAAAAAAAGAGGGAGCATCTGTGGGTGGAAAGAAGATGCACCTACCACGTTAGGCCCACGGTATCCCCACCCCTTTCTTCCCCCTGTACACGTGTGTGTGTGTATGTGGATCTGGTAATACAGCACTCACGACAAGTACGCCAATAAGCCTAGGAGGGAGGGGGGGGAGGGGGGGGGGGGGGAGGGCAGTTGCCGCACTCCGTCACTCTTCTGCTCCTTCTGTCTTCCCCTTCAAGGAAATGACTTCCATAACATAGCGAACCGCTCCACGGCACACAGGGCACGCGAACACCTCCTCCCTGCAGTGGCTCTGGAGGCGCTGCACGCACAAGGCACAGAGCCCCTCGTGTCCGCATGGCATCAGCAGCTGCGCTCTCAAGGACTCCATAGGCTGCATGCAGTAGAAGCAGTACCCGGCGCTGCTGCGGGGAACAGAACCGTTGGCGCCACTGACCGGCCCGGTCGCCGATGAGCGAGTCGGGAGCGACGAGGGATGAAATAAATTATCCAGTGCGGAGTAGACCGCTGGCGGGTTGGAATGTGTGCCAGCCGTACGGTGAACGGATCCAAGAGAAATTCCTCTATCCCGCATCGGCGATGAAGTAGACCTGCGGCCGGTGTAGCTCATCGCGAATGACTCGAGGACACCTTTCAAAGCGCGCTGCAACGCCACGAGGATCTCATACACCGACCCGGAAGAGCTCCATGTCTCCTGAGTTAAGTAGAGGAGCTCTGGCCGCACCTCGCCCGTGTCTGGGTGTTTGATGATGCCAGCGAAGCACTGCGCAGTGAGACTGGGCGAAGCGGACGACGACGAGGGCGATGCCAGAGCCGCTGCATTGGTGGATGTCAAGTCATCGCCCCGGACACCTCCTTGTGGACAACTCGCTGCGTCCACAAGGTAGATTCGAGGGGGGTAGGCGTAGACAGAAGCCTCGCCGTCGTGCAGTACGTCGGCGCCTCCGGCTGCAGAATGGCCATACTTGGGGCGAAATTGGATGAGAACGCGAATTTGGAGCTCAACCACCGCCTCCACCCCCACCTGCTGCGTTACACCGTCCTTTCCCTGGAGGCTACTTGCCGTGCCCTCCACCGACTTGGCTTGTGCCGTCTCTGCCGTTGAACCCTGTCCAGCGGTGGTGGTGTATGGTCGCTCCTGTGGTACCGCGAGAACCGCCACCTTGCGCTCACTGAAGATGGGGACGTAGGCAGTGATGCGGTGTTGTTCGGGGTTGTACCGAGCGAGTCCGTCGCCGAAGCGGGACAACTCACGGAGAATAGTTGCACAGCGGATGTGGGCTGCCGAGCGCTTTGGCAACGCATTTTGCATGAAATCTGGCGAGGTATGCGAGTGATGATGGCGATAGAAGTCCCCCCCTCGACCCGTGCCCAGCCAGCTCAGATTCGGCGCGAGAGGAAAGGCATAACTACTCGTCGGCGCGATCAGCGGTGGCACTGCTTCGAAATTGCGCACCACAACATTTCGAATATACGCGGTCAGCGTCCGGTACTGGTCATCCCCCGGCGCCGGGATGACCGCGCCGCTGATCGGGTCCAAGTACTCGGCTTTGCGACTGATGGCGAACTCATTCAAAACCTGCAGGTTGACGCACACGCGGTATCGACAGTACACGCCCACCGGTTTGGGCGAGGGCGTCGCAACACCCGCCGCCCGCGACGCATACGCGCCCTCCTTTCCCGGGGATGGACCCGAAACAAGTCCATCGCCAGGAGCACTGCCGGCATCAGGGCCTCCAGCCGCAAAAGAAACGGGTGCATGCTTTTTAAAGTCCGCCGACGAATCAGGGGCGTAGACGGAGATGATCACGGGGGTGTAGTAGACTTTCCCGCGGTAGGTGTACGGAAGAATGCCACGGATCTCGTAGTGGTCGCTGCACTGGATGAAGCGGAACCCATCGCCGTAGACGAAGCGGAATCCTTGCAAATCAGAGTTGGCCAAAATGCGAGAGCCTGTGATGTCGTATTCCCTGCGTGGCTGCACAGGGGATGGCAGCGTGAGGCTGGCAACAGAGTCGTGCTCAATCAGTGTCGAAGACCTCGCAGGGGTCGAAGTGTATCGCGCAGTACCACTGCTGCCAGCCTGTGTGATCTGTGTGGGCCGTGAGGAGGAGCCTATGCCGTCGGGGGACTGAGGGGGGTTCGATCCACTGTGGAAGTGCGGCGCCTTCGCCCCAACATCGCCCTTCATCCTCTCGCCAGCATCACTGTTGTCGTCGTCGTCGCTGTCAGACACCACCAATCGCCGCAATAATCTGTCCCTTTCTCCTTTCAGCCCAGTATCGGTGCCGTGCTGTCCCCCCAACGACTCTGGTTGCGAAGACGCGCAATGCCTCCCCGTCAAGGGTGGACTCTGCGCAGAGGAGACGGTGGCGGCGGCGGTGGCGGCGGCCAGAATGGCAACGCACTCCTTGTGTCCATTCCGTTCTGCCAGCCGCAAAGGCCGTTCACCAAACACGTTGGTAGAATCTACGGGTGTGTGGAGCACCTCCACAAGATACCGAACCACGCTGGTCGCACCGATGGACGCGGCAAGGTGAAGAGCCGTGTTGTCGCTGCCACCGTTCGCTGCCAGCACATCCGCCTTGTATTCCTCGCAGAGCATTTGCACGGTACGGAGATAGCTGGAGCATCCTGCCTGGAGAGAAGCCACATCAGTTCGATCGGAGTTCGAAATGCAGGTATACAGCAGCGTCATGTTGGAACCCCTCGCCGGAACATTAACCCGCTCTGGGTGCTCACGCAACCACTGCCGCAGCTCCTCTGTCTTGCCGTCAGCCGCCCAGCGAAACTCCATTGTAAGCACGGGTGTCGAGAACCGGTTGGAATGAGGGAAAAAGAAGCACGAGGAGAGAGAAGGCGTGTCGCGCAGTTACGTCCCCTCCCCCTCTCTCCCTCCCCTCCCCCTCTCGATCGACTTGATTGCCGCGCCAATCACAGTACCCACTATGCCTATGCTGAGGGTACAGAAGAGACCTGCAGCATCAAATGAACCCTGTGTGTTCGAGAGGGAATATCACCGTGAGCAACGGATGATAGTGCAGCCCTCAACACGAAGAGAAAAATAAATAAATAACTTAGTATGTTTGTGCAGCAAAAAAAAAAAAAAAACAAATGCTCAGATAAGAAAAATGTATGTATATAATTATGTTTGTGTGTATGTGTGCGTGTATACAGCCCACCACAACGAGATCGAGCAGGCCTAGAAGCAGTCCCAGCCAACAAGGAGGGTGGATGGAGAAAGAGGGGGTAGTCCGATCGAGCGCCTCACAGTGAAAACAGAAAGTCGGTACCAGCCACGAAGAATTGTCGAAGGTGCACGGGACCGAGTCGCTGTTTCGAGGTCCAGCAGCCCGTAGTTGTATGTGCGGCACGTGTGAGTGGATGCAGCGCAAACAAAAACACTTTTTTTTTAGCAAAATAAGCAGTCAGCTCATCAAAAAAAAAAAAAGAGAAAACAATGTCAATGAGGGAAAGAGTGAAGACGAGGAGGAGGAGACGGGGGGAAGCAAACCACAACGCTAGGAGGAGGTCGCAGCTTCTGCTGCCATTGGTACTGTGCCATGCGCACGAGCCTCAATGCCAATGTCAGATGTATCAGCCCACGGCGCGCTATGATCACTGAGGCGATGTTGGGAAAAAAAAACTTTGTGACGCACCGTAGCCCCAGAAAGACTTTCGTCAAGCCGCATTCACCGCCCTAGTACAGATACATATATATACATATATATATATATATATATATACATATATATGTGTGTGTGTGTGCGTAAATATATAAGAGAGACGCCAGCGATGCGTCGATGCAAATGTGTGCCAAACAAAGATGACATGCTGGACATTAGACACGTCGTTGATACACGTACAAGATCAGATAAAAAGACCAGAGAAGCGAACACCCGCGGGACCTTGTACTAGAGGTATGTAGACGCAACATAAGGTGTGTAGAAGTGTGTGTATGCACCTGCTGTGGCTCACGATGGTGCTTTACAAACCACAAGCCCAAATACCTGCTCCACACGCAAACAGTCATCATAACGAGGGCATATACACCTCTAGTAAGTGCGAGAGGAGGGAAAGGGGGGACGGCGGTCATAGGAACACTGCCCTCTCCCCCCCCCCTCCCCAACAGTGCCGCGGTTGGTGTGATCATTCACACAATATCGATGTGAGTAGACATGTAATCAAATATATATTTATATATATATATATATATAGACTGAATACAGAGAGAGAAAAGGGAGAGGGAGAGATGATAATTGGGGGCACGAGAGGTTTTGTACAATGCATCGAAACCTCTTTTAGTTGCCCTTGGGCAACATGCACACACACGCGCGACAACCTGGAACTACTACCCCTCCCCCCTCCCCTCTCCCCTCCGTCTTCCTCCTCTTTCCCCCCCCCTCTATATGATCCACTCCTTATCCATATATATATATATATATATATATATATATATATATATATATATATACTCCATCGGGAAGGCCTCATCTCGTGCCCCACAGTTGACTCCACCCTCGCTGGGTCGTGCCCCACAAGGCGCTGGCTGCCGATGCCACTGCTGCGGGACTGACCCCCGCAGCAACAGCAACGCCGTCACCGCTGATCATACCCGCTGCCGACGCGGCTACAGCCTGGGAGCCGCTCATCGGATACGGCCCCGTGGTTGAGAATGAAGAGGGCAAGTTGGGATTTAGGGCCGCTGCCATTGGAGGCAAAAATGAGTAAACACCTGACACGTGTGAGGCGGTATGTGCGGAGATCGCGGTGGAGGGCACACCTGCCCCCATGGGAGCCGAAGCTCGGTCTGCTTTGGATGACATCGCGATCGGCAGAAGCGTCAGGCGGTCTACCCCTTCGCGTGGTATGAGGAGTCTCCCGGTTGGGCACGGCGCACCAGACGCAGCACCGGTCGGAATATACGGCTTCGCTGCTGCGGCAGCAGCCACCGAGGGGCCGCGAGGGGCTGTGTCCCTGTGCCTCTCCTCCGCACCCTCGTCCCGCGGCCTGTAACCGTGTGCCACCCATATATGCCCACTCGACAAAATAAAGTTGCGGTACGCAGTGAGAACCAGCGGCACCGCGCCGCGCCACCGCACCGGATCGCAAGTCCTCTGAAGATGACGCACGACTTTTCGGAGAGGTCCGTCTTCCACAACACGCGCCGCGACTTCATCGCCAAAACTACTGCCAAGCGTATCGCAGGCGAAGAGGTTCGTGACTACTGAGCCTGCTCCCGTATTCAGAGGTGAGGACGTGCTGCCGCCTGTATGTTCTCCCTCACCACACCACACAGATGAAATAAAAAGTACATCCATGTACCACTGCAGACGAACGTTATCCGCATCGCTCTGGGTGGAAGGAGCGACAGCCGACACGTCGTCGCACCCTGCGGGCGACGCACCGGCGAGGGCCTCAGCTACCCCACTACCACCACCGCAGACACAATCGATGAGAGGGCAAAGCTCGTGCTCGTAGAGCTCCGCAGCGGCCGCCGCAAGGCCCTCCTGCAGGCGCTGACGCTCACCGTCGGACACCAAAACATCCAGACCACATCCCTTCGTGTCGCCAACCTCTGCCAGGACTGTTGCCCATGTGGCGTCACCATGGCCCCGCCCTTCCCCTGATGCAAGAGGGACACACGGAATATGCGTGGCACTGGACGCCGAAGAGGAGAAGCGGCTCGACATGCCGTAGAGCGCCTGGTGAAAGCGACGCAGTGTCGCCTGCGTCAGGGTCAGGAGAGCGGGTGTAGGCTGCAACGGGTAGGCATCCCCCTGCCTCGACCTGGAATGGCCATCCTGAGGTGCGGTCTGGACCCCAGTCGGGGTGCAAGTCCACGAAGACGAGTTCAGATGCATCATTTGGCGCAGGGCCCCCTTCACACGACGGGTCGCTGCGCTACTCCCCAAATCTCCGTCTATCCCCTGACGCAAGCTCAGCAGCGGACTGTATGCCTGCTTGATGGAATCGCAGTACATATGTATCAACATTTTCTGCCATGGCGCCTGGGCCCGCTCATAGAGCAACTCGGCCTCTGCACCAAGTTGGCGTACTGACGTCGTCTCGCTCAGAGGAGCCAGCCATTGCAACCGCTGAAGCACGTCTGAGTACACCCGAACGAGCAGCGACAGCTCGTAGCTGTACACGACACCCTCGATCGACGGGTTGGGGGCAGACTCCGTCTCCGCATCGCGCAACTTCAGCGAAACGCGCTGCAGAGCATCCTTCAGCCACCCGACAATACTCATGTGCAACGGTGCAGGTCTCGACGACGAGAACCCAGCACCTTCATCCCCAGAGAGAGAGACCACCATAGCGGCCTGCGCCTGCACCGACTCCACAACACTCACAAGGCATTGATGCAGCACCTCCACAGCATGGCCGTTCATATGAAGAAAAGCCGGTGCAGTATCGCCCGTAGTTCCACTCTTCCTAGCACAAGACATCTCCCACCCTGAGAAGAGAATATCCCGAACGCCACTCAAAATATGCACGAGCTGCGTCTGTTGAGAAGCACTCAGAGCAGCGATGCTGAAGGCATCGGTCGGCCCCTGCAACTGCACCTTCTCCTGTGCGCATGTCGCTTCGGAAAACGCAGGCGCAAACAGCTTTGCCGCCCGACATGCTGCGCGACCCCACTGCAGGCCGTCCTCGCGAAAAAGACTTTCTCTAAATACCGTGTGAGGCGACTGGTGTGCATAGCTGATGAGAGGATTTGTGGAGTGCATCCGAAAGCGGTCCCAGGCGATGCCTGTCATCTGGGACGAGAGGCTGGACCTTTGATCACGGCAGAGGGTATGTCTGCTCAGGGGTGCTAGGGTAGAGCCCTTGCTATGACCCTGAGTAGTCCTCTGCCCGGTTTCACAGCCAGCAGGATGAGGGGAGTCTGCGCAGAAGCCCGCCTCGTCAGTTCCACTCGCCGAGCCCAGTGTAGGAAGTGAATGCAGACGAAGCACGTAAAGCAAGGTAGACCATGTGCGTGCCACAGCGAATGAAGGAGAGGAGCAGTCGCGAGGGGCATTCTCCCCGCTGCCGATGCTGTTCTCGATGTGATGCGGAAGGTCGGTGTCACCACCCTTACCGATGGTCTGCAGCATGTGGTGCGCAGAGGATACGAGACCTTGCACAGTACACGAATCAAGGAAACCAACTGTCTCCAAGGCGATAGTCACGCACCGCTGCAGCGCAGCGCACAGCGCAGCCTGCTCGACCAACTCCCACCAATTACCTGTATCGATGGATATCCACGTCTGACCCAGTGTGGAAAAACTAGAGACCCCCTCAGCGTCAGGTGTTCGTGATAGCGAGCTGTGCGGCGGACTCTGGTGCGGCAGTCGCTGGAGGGCGGCCCGCAAGGCGTCCAGCGCACGTGTACCATCCTGGTAGCACATTCCCTCGCTGTACGTTCCCAAAGCCACTGGATCGCGTGCAAGGAGCACCACCAGTGAAGACACACACGGGATGAGCAGCGTTCGACACACACGCCTCAGAGGTGAGGCGAGACCTGTGGCCGTGAAGGCCGCAAGCGCGAGCTCCCTTGTGCCAACCGCCAAGCCCGCGGCGAGAGAGCGATCCCTCGCAGCTCTAGAAGACGTCCCACTCGTCCGCAGCTCAGCCACACTGTGCACGCTGGCCCGGAGTAGCTCCACGTATGCACGCCGTCGAGGCACCGCAGACGATAGCGGGAAAACCCCCGTGTCTGAAGCCACCGTCACCGGCACGGAGTCAGACGACTCGCCCGCTGGTGTCGTCTGTACACCCCCTGCGCTCGACAGCGGCGAGAGCAGTCGCGAGTCTCTCGCACATCGGGAAGTAGAGGGGCTGCCAAGATTATCGTCGGCTGCGCCGCCGTTTGCAACCCTCTTGCCAACATTTCGCAAGCGCCAGTCCAACAAGTCGTCCATCGACAGCGCCCCGGAAGTACTGACGGACGCTGTGAAAACCCCCGCTGTGCTCTCGTGGCGATCCAAAGTGGGAACACGTACACCGTGGTCCGCTAACCAGAGCGGCACCTCAGACGCCGCCCCGTCGGACAAACAGATGCGCTGTAAGAGGTATAGAACAATCATCTCCTCCTCCAACGCCCCTGCCGCCGAGGGCACAGCGACTGGGGCGGCCTGCAGCAAATCCACGTAGTCGGCAAAGGCATGAAGAAGAAACGAGAGTCCTGCGAGACAACGCAAGGCCCAGGTTGTGTCGGAAGGCCCATCGCCTGTTGCCCCCGGTACCCTGGTCACACTTTTGGATCGATCAGGGGTCTCTGCCGTCAGTCCCAACGCCGATAGATGCGGGGCAACGGCAAACACACGCGTCGTGGGGACAAACGCAGTATGCGATGACGACAAGCCGCTGTCCCCGCATTCAAGAAGCGTAACACACGGGCCCCCTGCATCGCTAAGTTTTTCCTCTAAGCAGCTGCCGAGTTGCACCGAACACTGCTGAGAAAGGCCCTCCACCACTGCCCCGCACTCGACGTCGCTGCCCAGACACGCGCTTTGGGGAAAAGATGAAGCGAGAGCAGCCCACCGCGCCGCACTCAACTGACTCTCGCGAAGCAGCAATACAGCAAGAAACGCGAGAAGCATTCGGCACGGATTCTCGGCACCGGAGAGTACCTCCGCCTCGGCGCTGGAGCCCGTGTGCGCGGGGGTGGGCCGCCTCTCATCAACGATCTCTGATATGACAGTCCGCACGTCCTGCGAAGCCAGGTGAAACAACATATCCGCAGCACTGTCGACGGACGCGATCGACCTACTCACGGCTGCTGCAGGTCCCTCGCCACGCGCCTCTGAGGGGCCAGTATTTTTTTTCTCGATAGCAAACCCTGGCGCACATGCCACAAGGGCCTCCACAAGAGTGGGCGAGTCGCCCAGGATCCGCAGCACGCAATGACACTGCGCAAACAGCTCCAGCACGTGAATCAGGTGAACTTGCACTTCAGCTTGCGCGGCCTGGGCCGACTTCTCTGCCACGGATCCACTCGAGTGCGCCTTTGGTGACGTCGCTGATGTCCGCTGATCCATCCTGTCCCGCTTCTCTCTGATACACGCGTACTGGTCAGCAGCACAGCGCAGGAGCCGTAGCATGAGCTTAACAAGCCGTGCCTCTAGGGTTATGGCTCGTCGCCGAAAGCCGTCAAGCCACAGAGGAGGGCGCTGCCGAGGATGAGCTCCGGTACTAGAGTGTGCGGCGTCGGCGCTGCTGACACGTGTGCAGGAATATGTATCGATGTCACCACACCCGTACAAGCGAAGGGAAGTCTGCACACGGCGCAGACGACGCGCGATGCGGAGTAGTGGTAGGTCACCCTCCAGTGAACAAAGAAGGTCCTCTCGTTTCTCCTGTGCCATGGTACCGAGCACGGCACCCTTCATTCCTGAGTTGTGGTGATGGGAAGATGCGCTATTGCCTCGGTGCTGCCGCTGGTCTAGTTGAGCACCCGGCGACAAGAGTGCAGGCGTGCTCAGATCGGCAAAGTAGGTGGAAATCTTTTCACGAGCTCCTTCTCTGCCTCTCGAAATGGAAGGAGCGGCTGACGCGAATGTCACACAGTCGAGGTGTAATGCGTGCAACTCATCGTCCAGTTGCATCTGCTGCAGTACCTCTCTCATCGGGCTCGCATCGCGTGCCATCAAATCCGTGCCCTGCACAGCTTTTGCGTCCATAGGTGCGGACACTTCGAGAGAAGGCAAAGGCTTCAGGAATGCCACCTGCAACGTATCGCAGAAATTGACTGTCTCTGAAGTTGCGTCAATACCCTCACAAACCGCTGCAGGAGCGCTGCCCCCACGATCCGTTTCACTGGGGGCCCAATATACACTAAGAGCTTTTGCGCACGTCGGTGTATGGGTCGAGGTGTTGTCCGTGCCGCTGGAGGCGATGGTGCGTGCAACAGTGGCTGCAGTTGCAGCTCTGGTTGCATATCTTTGCCGCCGAAGGCGTGCCGAGAACCACGAATGCGGTAAAAGCGGCTGGGTGTCCTCTTCGGTTGAGCCACTGTCCTGCACCTCACGCTGCCCGCCGACAAGATCAATGGCCCTCTCGATGGCGAGGATGTCGGCACAGTCGCGCTGCATACCTACAACACCATCACAAGCAACAAGAAGATCTCGATAGGAGTTGCCCATGATGGCACGCAGGTCATGCTGGTTGGCCTCAATGCTTCGCTTAACCGTGGAGAGATAATGAAGCGTCTCATCCACGTTGTTGTGACGAAGGATACGGCACACCTCTTGCGCAGCTTCTTCCAGCGCCATCGCCACTCTGTAGATCCCCTCCTCCAACGGACTTCCTTTCTTTTTCAACCTTGCTCGCAGGTGTTCTCCAAAACAAAAACAAAAAAAAAGCGAAAAAAAATCGGAGGAGTGCAGAAGAAAGGAAGGGATCGAACTGAGCGTGGTGGTGTTGGTAGTGGTAGTGATGAGGTGAGAAAGGGGGAGACCGTGACGAATGCACTTGGAAGGCTGACCGAGTGCCTCGAAATATCACCAGAGATGGTCAAGGAAGAGAAAAAAAGAGGTGCTGCTGCCAGTTCTCCCCTCTTCTTTCCCCTCCCCCTCCTCACCTCCTCCCCCTTTTTTTTCCCCTCTTGTTACCCTTCCGCCTTCGTCTTGAGCAATTTTCTACGCGACCAACGACAGAAACAATGAACACACGATCTAACTAAGAGCACACGGAGACAGTCACGAGGAGTGGCACCTGTCACTAGAGAAAGAGAAAATGTGAAAAGCAAAAAAAAAAAGGCTATCCTCGGCTCCCGCCACAGATGCACCGTCGGTGCACGTATCTCTGTGTGTGTGTGTGTGTGTGTGTGTGTGTGTGTGTGTGTGTGTGTATGTTTAGAAGCTGAAGGCTTCACTCGCTTCTCCACTTGAGGCACACAAGTTGCACCAGCGTTTTGAGTGTTACAGCACAGTGCTGATACGCAGTGCAATGATTGGCGGTGAGAGGGGAAGGGGAAACTGTGCTAGCAGACTTCACGGAATGCCGATGAGACCAGCAAGACTCGAAGCGGTGGCGGAGCGGGCTGATAAAATATATATATATATA
>KV784172.1:3453-15581 GCA_000333855.2 Endotrypanum monterogeii
ATATATATATATATATATATATATTTATTTATGTATATATATATATATATAGGTGTGATACAAAGTAAAAATGTGAAAAAAAAAGCAGTGAATCACTTCCCAACATATATTAATCCTCCGCCATGTCGCTACTGTGAACACTCGTGCTTCCTCTTGGGGGTGTATTTCCTTGTGTGTCAGGGTGTGGATGCATTTAACAGATTGTGCACTCGTCAAACAGTGAGTCCGAGACATGAAGCACACACACACACACACACACACACACAGGTACACACGTAAATGCCCCTTCCTCTCCTCCCCCCTTTTCTCCTCTGCACGGAAAATAAAAAAGGGTCCCTCTTGTTCATTCTCGAGGGACTGTAGAGCAGAAGAAGAGAAAGGCCGATGCACTAGCCAGCAACAAGAAAAATAAAAAAGGGCCGCGAGAGAAGGGGCAAAAAAACACACACCCCAAAAGTGATTTGTACCGCCCCTCACCTCTTCTTTCCTTTGAGGATGGTGAAGAAAACGTATGTGTCGAGGGAGAAGAGAGGAGGGGGGTGGCACCCCTGGCAGAGGCAAAAAAAAAAAAATGGCGTGGTGGGCGCAAATACATAAACACACGCGAAGAAAAAAAAATGAAGCAGATTCACCGAAACAGGGAAAGGCGCCGATGGCATTGTTGCGCAACGGAAACTGTGCGTTGGGTACAACGATCCACACTCTCCCTTTGTCCTTCCCATCATAGCCGTTTTGGGCTTTCAGTAACCAAGCGCAAGCGGGTTCAACAAAAAACTCGGCATTCTCTATGACATCGTCATTCATTTTTTTTTTTTTGACCTCTACCCGTTTTCTCTATAACGCAAGCAAGCACTTTACAGTACCTGGAATCGACGCTGTTGTCATCACCCCTATCCCCTCTATTCTCCACCCACCCTGTCGCTAGCCTTCACTTAACACGATGCCTGGGTCACCTCGCACGTCGACACACGCACACTGACAGAATACAAGTGCAAAAGGAGAGAGAGTGCGGAGGTGCACACAAGTGTGGCTGATGCAAGCGATACTTTCTACAGCGCCAGCTATACCTGCGCTCACATGACTACGCGATGGAGTGGGGGACATGTTTTCACGAAGGCGAGATACGCTGGAGGTGGATCGTTCAGGGTGGTAGTGGTAGTGTCTGGCGCTCGCCCCTTCTCTAACCCAAAGTCCCTGCTCAGCTTCACTGGCAGCATTGTCCAAGGAACGATGCTCACGCTGTACGTGGCTGGAAATGAGGGACAGGAGGTCAGATTAAGACTCCGAAACGCCTGTGAAGCTTTGGAGGGGGAGGGGAAGGAGGGACTGAAAACAAGCGAGGACAGCGGAACATTACTGGTACCATGTGCCGAGGGGGAAAGGGAGGGAGCAACGATGGGGATGGGGATGGGGATGGGGGGGGGGGGTCAAGGCCACAGAAGGAAAGAGGAAGCAGGGTCGCCAGAGTCAACGCAGCGATTAGGGAGGGAGGAGACCAAAGCAACACAGATATACAAGGATGTTTGCTTCAAGAAGCGAGCGGAAAAAAGAAAACGCAGAACAACAATGATAACAGCTCATTGCGCATGATCAAACTAAACGTTTCGTAGTTCAAGCTGGAGAGCTTCCCTTCAGTCGCCTCTGTTTTTCGCCCTTACTTCTGCCTCACATACCGCACTACAACTGAGCCGGCTGCGGCAAGCGTCAGCAAGGATAGCACTAACTTGGGGTTGTACAGACGCGTGGATAACGGCGCCGCGGCGGCCTTTCCTTTGACATTACCCGACGTATGCTGTGCCGTGGCCGCTGCTTCAGCGTCCGCGGTAGACTTAGCCGACAGCATCATTTGCTCGACGCAGTCGCTAAGAGTCTGCTTGATGGGAGTGAAGACCACGCCAAGCTGATCTTTCGCCCGGCGATTGTCGAGGCGCTTCCGGACGCCAAGGCTTCGCCACAGGAAGCGGAGGTTCACGCTGTTCCATAGCACTACTGTTGCAATACCGAGCGTCACGAACGTCCATGCAGTGTGCGTAGGCGGTGTCAGCTGGGGGCACAGTTCTTTCATTGTACGGCAAACCTCTGGTAAGCTCACACACTCATTGGAGATAATGATGCGCTGGTCACGAACCTCTGCAACATCGAGCGCCCGCACGTGTGCATCGGCGACATCACGCACATCGACGAAGTTCCAGCTAAGGTTAGGGCAGAATGGGAAGTACTTGGAGGAATGCGCAAGGCCTTCAATCGTGACCATTGCCTCACTTGTCTCATCCGTTAGGCTCGGGCCGATGGAAATGGATGGCAGTAGCACAACTAACTCCACACCCATCATCTGACGCAAGCGCCAGGCCTCGCGCTCAAAGACAAGCTTTGCAAAAGGAAGTGGGTCATCTTCGGGGGTGGCTACGCTGTTCCAGTTGCTCTCATCAAAAAAGCCGGACGGAGGTTCATCCTCGGTGATGTGTACAACAGACGAGGCTGCACCGGTGAGAACGACTCGTTTCACTGTGGATTTTCCAGAAAGTCGAATACCATCGAAGAGGGCTCGGATCGACTTTGTGTAAAGGGCTACCAAGTCCTTAGCCCGTGGGGTCGCGCTAGAGCAGCCACAGTGGATGATGTAGCGACACCCCCGGATGGCATCACGTAGTGAGTTGGCGTTAGTGACATCTGCTTGCAATATTGTGAGACGCTGGGCTACATCGCGGCTCGCGCCGTAGAGATCTATCTGCTTCTGATGCCGTGCAGCATCCGGCACCGTCATGCGCACGCTGTACCCAGCGTCGAGCAACTTGGCTACAACGTGACTCGCCAAGTATCCGCTGTCACCAATTACGAGAACGTGGATCTTTATCTTCGCAGCACGAGCCTTTTCTCTTTCGTTTTCTGTAGATATTTGGTTTAAGATGCTGCTTGGTAGGATGGTCCGTGGTTCCTGTCCCAGAGGAGTTGTTGCTGTGACGTCTTCGTCCGACACTTCACCGTTACCTGCATTCAAATCAAGAGCACTGCCAGAAAAAACTTTCTGGAAAGTGTGCGAGCCCGGCTGCGGGCGCACTGGTTCGCCCGATTCCGTGAAGAAGTCTGCACCAGGACCTAGCAAGTGTGGGTGCTCCACAAGGTTGGCGCGCAGCACCGTGTCCATGTCCTCAAGGGACATACAGCTACCTGAGAAGACGCGGAACATGTTGGCTTCCTTTGTTTTTGACGTTCTCTTCAGAAAATGAAAAAAAAAACTGTTGTCACAGCAATCGTATAGCCGTCTGGCCGTATTTTGTGATTATAAATCTCTGACGGACTCACTGTGGTAGCCTGCGTCACGTGTCAGAGATATGTACTGTCACCGGTGCGCGCAGACCCCGGGTGCACCCCTCTCCACAGTTGGGAACGGCGGTGGTATTGGTGATGTGTCGAGGGGGACAGCGACAACGTGGAGTAACCTCTTCAACGAGCCAGCACGGCAACAAGACAATAATGACTGGAAAAAAAAAATGAAGCTACGAGAGAGGGAGATGCGCTGAGTTCTGGCTAGAATTGTTTCAAGTGACGGTGATGATGACCTCGACACAGCAAACAAAAAGGGTCGACCTAAGTGAAAAAACACGACTAGCCTCTCTTTCCCCCGTCAAGTTATGTTGGAAAAAGGCGAGGCCACAGGTGATGCTTCGGATGACTTGGGCAGCGAAGAGAGCAGCAACAGAAACAATTAAAAAAAAAAAAACACAGCGAAGCCAACGAATAAAGAAGTCGCCAGATATGTGCAAGAGGATAAGACTCGAGAAGGGCTTTTGGGCTGTGATGAGTATTTGTTGATCTATTCCTTCTGCCGTTCGGATGGCTTGTGCGCTTCGCCGATTTGATATACGGTCAACACTGCCTCTTTTTTTCTTTCCCGATGAAGCGAAATTGGAAAAAAAAAGGGGGTGTCTCTTCAGAAATAAAAGAAAGGGCCCAGCGACTGTGCACTGTCACCCTCCGCGAGACTTCCTATTGAGCGATTGGCCCTTCCGCTCCCTGTTTTTTTTTTTTTTTGGTAGAACACCCTAAAGAAAAGGGTTCCACAGAAATCGCAAAACCCCCAAAAAGTGTTTTGTGGATAGGGGTAGCGTGACTATGATGGGGTCACGGGTAATATCCTCCACACGTGTGACCTCAAGCTGGATCACCCAGGCACACACACTAGCGTGAGCGCTTTCCGGTGAACCTCGCCAGCGAATCACAGAGGAGTACGAGTAAGAAAAAAAAAAAAACAAGGCGTGGCGAAGAAAAGATCGTCAGAAGGGGACTGGAGGTGTCTGGCTCACGATGTACTCTCACACTCAGATGGCACCGACAGAACCTCTGCTCTGAACACGAAAACAAAAACAAGCGGCGAGTAGAAAGAGGGGAAACCGTTTTTGCGTGTTATGTGATTTGGGAGGCAAGATGCGAGCTGAATAGGGGTGAAGCGGGGGTAGGGGGTGGGGGAGACAGCGCAGCCCTATTCGATGCGCACCAGTCGCTCTGCAGCGTCCTTTCAATCAGAGCAGAAGAAAATAATACTAGTTCTCTGTTTCGGGGGAATAGAAAAGAAGTGTCATCATGAATTTCACGCAGATATATGGAAAGGGAAGTGGAAAAAAAAAAAAGGTCGGTGAGGTGGGGATGCAAGGAGATTGGATTTCATTAACACAAGCCCCAACTCGCCACAGGTAAACCGAATTTATATGAACGGGGAGGGGGCAAGGTGAGGGGAGGAAGGGGTCCATTTGAATCTAGGAGAGGTACCACGGTGACACACAGACCGTGGCGTTCGGTGGCCCCACAGTAATTTTGTAACTGAACCTCCGCCGATTGTACTTTCGCCCCATGCACGCCCTTCACTTTGTCACCTTCCCAAGAGCAAAGCGGCGAGACTAAGCATCACACACACGGAAAGGGAAAACCGTAACGGTGTTTGGTGAGGAGTGTGAGTGAAGCTTTCTGAATTCTGTCTCGATTTAATAAAGGGAAAATTCGATGCCGGTACGGATGTTCTCCGTTTGATGTTTGCCTGTTTGTTTGTGAGCAGTGCGGGTTCGCTTGTGTCTGTGTTTGTGCTCGAGGAAATGGTTCCTTTCCACATCGAGTACGCTCCTTCCCTCCTGTAGGTTCTAAAACACAGAGAATAGGGCACAAACAATAATAAATGATAATAATAAGAATAAAAGAGTAGTGGCCGCGTGGGGTGGGGTCAGAAAGAGACGATCGCTGTGCCCACACCTGAACTCCAGCGCCCCGATCTTCGCCCCCCCATTTTTTTTTTTTTGATCGTCCTGGTAGCCGTATAGGGTCTGTAAACATGTCCGCCAAAGAGAAGAGAAAGCAAGCATGTCTGATGAAAGCACGAGAAAAAAAATGTAATCAGAGAACACACACACACACACACACACACGGCAACGAGACAAAAAAAAAAGACGCGTTAACAGCATCCAATTGCTTTTTCTGTCTACCCCCTGCGACAGAGAAGTCACTTCTCTGTCTCAGAACCTCCCGTTTTCGAGATTCTCTTCATATACATTTTTTTGTGTTTTAACGGGTGCCCAGTCTACCATATAATATATGACCGCAGCTCTCTAGTTGACCCTTGAATACGAGCAGGATCATCGCATGATCTCAGTTTATTCTACAGACACCTGAAAGCGATCACTGCCCCCGTCTTCCGAGTACGTGCGCTGCCTCAAGCTGTACATGGAATTGTTGTAGCGGGGTTTCTCTGGTTCATCGTCGATGTGGAGTAAGGGTTGGGTAATACCTCCTGAGGAACCTCCATACGGTATCCATTGGACAAGCGGCACTTCGCGCATACTCACTGACGCCTGTCACGTGATGCAGATCCATCCAGAACTCTTTCCCTCTCTACCAACATTTGAGCATTGCCAGCTGGAGTCGGACAAATCGCTTTGAACCACTTGCGACATTGATGTCAGGAGCTGTTCACGTGCGAGGCTACTCATAATTGACAGGGTGATGCGTCCCTTCAGTGATCGAAAAATACAACTTGTGAGTCTTCCTGTAATTGCTGGCTATCGTGCCTTCGTCGAATTGCCGCCCGTGATGGATGTTGCGGGTATCTTTTGGATTCGATGGCATCACGCAAGGGTTGCGAGCACTCACCATCACCGCCACTACGAGATGCAAGGTGGCCGCTGGACCGCCCTGACCGCCCGCTACGTGGTGTTCGCGGGCGTCTTCTTTTCGACGATAACCGTTTGCAACGGGGTGAGTTACCTTTCGGGTTGCTGGGATCATCCTCGCCGGTCACTTCGCCCAACCGCTGACCTGCGCTTGCCCTGACTTCATCCCACGACGACGATACTCGCGTGCCGCTCAGATCCTCCTCTATAACACCCAAAAGAAGAGCCTCTTGGTTGCAGCGCTGCTCCAGCGCGTCTCCCACCGCGTTTCCACCCCTCTCCAGATTGAGCAACGCTTCGTTTAGTTTCTCATCCATTGTCTCTGAGAAGGTACCAAGACTAAACTGGGTCCCGCCGCTCGGGCGGTGCAGCGGCGCCTTCCGCAGTGGCGGGGGAGCCGTTGACCTTGATGTAGTTTCACAACCGTAACCGTGCGGGTCGTGAATTGTGTATTGAGCAGCAGAGGCCACTGAGGTGGCATCGTTTGCTTCCTGCCCGTCAGTGAGCGATACCCTATTGCCAGTCAACACCGATAAGTTTGGTGCTTGTCCCCCATCCGACTCGGTGTTTGTCGACGATGCTTGCGCTTCCGATACGATTTGCTGACGGGGCTGCTGCTGAGACCTCGTCGTCGGGGTGGCCGCATCGATCTCCTTCTCTCCTGCTGCCGCACTGAACCCGTGACTTGACTCACTTCTTTTACGCGGGGTTGCCGACAAAGCTTCGTCCTCACGGTCAAATCTCTCGATGTCGACCAATGATGCTACTCGAAGCGCCACCCCTGAAGTGTCTTGGCTTTTAGTTTCCACCCCATGCTGTCGGTCCGACTCATTGGGCGATATCACGGCAGCGTAATTGGCAATACAAAAGGGCTCTTGATCTTGCGCGAACAGAGTCAGTTGCTCTGCTTCTAGCAACATCTTCGATTTGAGGAACCTCGGTGTGACGGACCAGTCGTGGAGCCGCGCCGGCCACATGGCTGTGGGCACCACAGTTATCCTCGACTTCTCGTTGGCGTCGTTGACGAGGACTTTCTCCGTGTTAGCGAACTCGCTCGCGGTAAAGTTAATCCACACAAAAGATACACCCTCGGCAAGTTTGGGTGCAGGGCTTACACGAATGTGAACTGCTAAGAGACGCACATGGACTCGAGAGCCAAACTCGAGAATGTCGCCGTGTTGCAACCACCCATAGCTGCCGCGCTCGGTGAGTGTGGTGCAGGTACGCTCACCGGCTGCTCCGTTGGGCACAAGACGAATTGGTTGGCCTTTACCGCAAAGTCGCACACGTACCCCGGCAAAGGGCAACGAAATGGCATCGACAGGGAGGAGGTTATCGCTCGAGGTTGAGGATAGCCCTTGTATACACCACGTCGTCACCTCTAGCACCGCACGCGACCAGGCGCGATCGCTTTGCAGCGCGGCAGAGAGAAAAGGGGTCTGACGGCCAATGCGGACCGCAGGTGATACGAGAGGCCGTGGCAATACAACAGGGCTCCCACTACTCTCCTCAGAGTGCACCATCGAAACGGGAATACGAGGCAGCTCCAGAAATGACAAATCCTTCGCGGCTGCAGCGCTGCACGGCCCTTGTGATGGGGAAGCATCACAGCGAACGAGAAAAATCCTCGTCAGTTCGTGAGCTGAAATCGCCATTGCTGACACGCAGTCAAAGGCTCAGGGGCAATGGGTAAGCGCAGCGATAAGCCGAACAACAACAATAATAATAATAAAATTTATTATTATTACTATGGGTAGTGAGACGAGGTCCCCACCACATGCGTCAACGATGACTATGCTAGGGACTATGGGCGCATACACACCTCGGAGTGCCCCACATACGCAGCAAAAAAAAAAAAATGTTTTTTAAAGGGGGAGGCGAGAAGGTGTTGTCAGCTACCACACACTCATGCGGATGATATGAGAGAATGAGAGCGCCAAAGTAGATGGAGAAATCAAAAGGCAGCGGCGAGCAGCGGAGCGGCAGTAAACGCTAGCGCAAAGTGTGGTACTCCTCACAAACAATTCAGAATTGACGCACAGACGCTGGATGCGCCAAAGAAGCGTCGACACAAAACACAGTCTGGGAGGAGGGGGGGGGGGAAGGAGGAAGGAGAGGAGGGGGGGGGGGGAGTCACGTGGGTGGAAAAATGTAGTACACCTAAACCAGGGAAAAAAGCGAGCGTTGGTGGATGGTTCTTACAGCGTAGAAACGAACTGCAACACACGTCGCTGGTAATTTCTGCCAATGCTTGTGGGCAGGTGTTGATACAGTGTGAGCACCAGTAAAGAAGGGTATGGAGTGGGGGTGTTGGATGAGCCAACTACAACAAAATACGGCGAAGATTTAAAAAGTAGGAGCGGAGGTAGGCATGCTAGCACGTTTTTTTTTTTTGACTCGAGACACTCCGACAGAATGTTTGCCGAAACGAAAAAGGGTCGTCATCGGTGTCGTCAAGTCAGCTGCACGATACAGCGCACGACCGACGCTTTCGGAAATGGTAAAATATATTTTGAGAGAGTGCGTTGTCGGGTTTTCTCATTTGTATTAACGCCCGTAGCGGGATTTGAATGCGATCTATGGTGACACAGTGCGAATACTGAGGAGCAGGAACGGTAATGATACAGATAAGTGCATGTATGTCGCATAGAAGTGAATCGGAGGCTTGACTGCTTTCCATCTCTCCCCCTGCCCCCCCCCTGCGTTCGTGAGGGGTGCAATAAAGTGAAGGCTATTTTTGTAGGCCATACAAACTCGGTCTAGTCCCTCTAGATACAGATGCACTCCGAAGATATTTCATGTGTTGAGCAGAACAGAAATCTTCTGCATCCACTCGCAGGCTGCTGTCACGAACTGTGGTGCTGTGACTGCCAGCAAAGATGCGTCGCTCAGCCGTAGGGAGGCAGAAGTGCTCATCAAAATAAGATTTGACTCCAGACACACCCCGACGCCACCACCAGCCATGTCTTTGCCAAGCAGCGCACCTTCCAGGAGCATTTCGTACAGTCGCATCCGTTGCACAGGAGAAGAAGGCATGTGGTTGAGGAGTGTCACGTAGAGGTACAGTCTATCTGTCTCTCGATCTAGAGTGATTAGAACCTTTACGCCGTTAGACATGGGGACAACGCACGTATCGTTCATGGGATCCAACTCCAACAGAGTCTGAGATGTGAGGGCGTGCGTCAGATGAACCAAAGCCGTCGCCGCCAAATTGTCGATGCTATGACTGCTCTGGCACTGAGAGTATCTGGCGTGCAGACGCTGAGATGCAGGTAATGATGGTTGGGCGGCTTCAAGTGTTGAGGCGCCGTCGCCGCCTTGACACCCGAGGTTGGATAGAGGACCTCCGCGTTGCACCTCGGACAGTGCGACGCGAGCTTCCTGAAGCGCCTCCTCCTTATCGCGGAGATCGTACCTCAAAGCGCGGAGTTCGCCCTCCATGGAGTGCACCAGCTTTTGAAGCTTTTCTTCCTGCGTGGCACACTCTGCCTGAAATCGCCGCCGCTCCTCTCGCAGGAGGTCCAGCTCCTTCACGAGCTCCTCCTCTTTGACACGCCACCGAAGCGCAGCAGCTCGTTCAGCGTCCGCAACGCTTTCTTGCGCCGCTGCAAGGGCAACCTTGAGGCGTTTCACTTCTTCCTCCTGTTTCCAGTTCGCACACGCCTCGGCCGCCTGACGCGCCACCACTTGCAGTTGCTCACGCAGACGAACGTTGTCGATGGAGAGTGCCGCCACCTTTCTTTCCAGTTCGCCAGAGTATATATTCAGCCTGTCACAATCCGCATTCGGTGTAGAGGACACCACCGGTGGTGTGGACTGCGGCGCCCTTTCGGCTGCAATGGTGGGTTCGGTGACTTGATGAGAACCAGGGAAGGGGATGTCTGCCACCGAGCTCTGTTTCGTGAACAAAACAGAATTTTGAGTCTCTCGATGAGATCCACCTGCCAGTTGGTTTAGTGAGAGGGATTGCAGCGGTGGTGAGTCATTTGTGCCACGCGGCGTCTGTGTGGAAGTGATATGCGGTGTTGCGTCAGCGGAAGAGGCGTCTTTTTGACGAGGCGTATTTCGCCTCATGGAAGAGTCGGGGTCTATCGATCTAAGAAGGGGTCGTACCTTCTCTGCTGTGGTACATATCGATGCTGTTCCTGCTGGGGGCGGTACCTGCTGAAGACGCAGAGTGGCTCCATCGAAAAATTCTGCACATCTGCCACTCATTTCGTCATCCAGTGGCACGCCGTTGAAGGAGAGCAGCTGCTGGGTGGTGTCGATTCCGGTGGTAGTCTGGAGATATTGCTTGATTCTTTTAACGCTGGGCAGCTGAACATCGCCTTGCAATACGAGCTTGTATGCGTAGCCGTCAATGTCGGAGAGAACGTACATGCACTGCGTAGATTCTCTCGTGCTTGTGGCTCGATGCATGATGATACACTGTATGTGCGAATGAAAAAAAAAAGAGTGTTTTGCACTCAGAACACGAACAAACCAAAAGAAACTGTCGACTCACCAGATTTACCTAAGAGCACTTGAAGAAAAAGCAACAGAGATTAGAGTGGTCACTCCGTGAGTGAATTCCGAATGCATACAGCTGTGACACCCAGACACTTTCTTTTCCACCCCCGCTTCCCTCCTCTCGCTCCTGACACGCATACACACACACACACACACACACACACACTCAAAAAAAAACGAATGGAAAAAAATCTTATCGGGAAACCGATCTAAACCAAATATAAGAGCAGATCCCCAACTGATGGTTGGAGTGTCGTAGCGAATCTATGGTGCAGTGAGAGAAAAATCAAGTGAGGTTGAGGGGGGGGGGTGACCAAAAATATCTGCCTCAGCCCCTCTTCCCCCCCTTTGTTCGACTCCTCGGTAAACAAAAGGGGAGGTTCGGAGAAGTGCAAGGTGAGCTTAGGTGCCCAGTGTAAATAGCAAGGTAAAGGGTGTTCTTGATTACATACCTCTCCAGAGTCGTGCGCACGCAGCCCACGGCGATTCCACTAGGGGAAGGAGCGGCAAGGGCACTTATTGACATCATGGAAAATAAAATGGGGAGAAAAGGGATAGGGTGAGGTAGAAGAGCTGAAGTTGCTTGAGTGATTAACACATTCCAAGTAAACACGTTGCACTTTCTAAGTCATCGACTTCGATAGGGCGTGGGGAAAAAAGCCTGTGGCGACAGTCATCAGCGCGTGAGGGTAACAGCAAGCACTCTCCTCATCATCCTAAGCGATGAAAGTTGAAAAGAAAATGTATATGTATTATATATATATATATATATTTCTTCGCATCGGCCTCAAGAGCCCTCGTCCTCTAATGTTTCCCTGGAAGCACTTGCTCCTTTAACATTCTCATGACAGCATATTAGTTTTTTTTGTTGTTGTTCAGCAGTAATAAGTGACGGCCAAATTTTGTCTCTTCTGTGGATGTTGAATGTTCATTCTGGTGTCTCGAGAGGGAACAGTTCTTTTGTGTCGCTCAGACCCACGCCAGTACGAAAAGCATTCTCATCTTCAGATAAAGTATGATCAAGCAATGTGAGCCGCCCTACATATATATATATATATATATATTGATGCAGATTTTATGCCTGGGGCCCGATCAGCTTGTCCCAGTAGGTTGACGATAACACACTCAAGTACAGAAAACACACGCCTCACCACACACTAAGTATACAGATCCACAGCAATGCATCATTGCCCACCTCTTCGGCTCCGTCCTCGAGGGACACGGCATCGTGCAAAGGGGTGTGGGAGTGCAGTTTTCGCAAGAATGGCCGACTCGCGAATCTAAGCACACACACACACACCCTGGGCCCCCTTCGACCGCGATGTGAATATTGAAAAGACGCTCTCGACCACGGGGAGCTCCCACACGATGCCAAACAGAACGTGGCCGCCGAGATCGGTAACGACCGGGTGCTCTGACTTCGAGACGCCGTAGGCATCTGTGTCCTGTGATGGCGCACGCTCA
>KV784174.1:0-14372 GCA_000333855.2 Endotrypanum monterogeii
ATAGCAGAATGTCAATTCACGTATCGGTAAATTTCCAGACCCAGCCCACCTCCGACCACCTCATTTTTCCCATTTTTCTTCAACACAAAGTCGGCCGATATCCCCTCCAGAAGGTCACGTGCCATTCGATTGCCTTAGTGTTTTCACACCGCGCCAATTGAACCCTAACCCTAACCCTAACCCTAACCCTAACCCTAACCCTAACCCTAACCCTAACCCTAACCCTAACCCTAACCCTAACCCTAACCCTAACCCTAACCCTAACCCTAACCCTAACCCTAACCCTAACCCTGACCCTAACCCTAACCCTAACCCTAACCCTAACCCTAACCCTAACCCTAACCCTAACCCTAACCCTAACCCTAACCCTACCCTAACCCTAACCCTAACCCTAACCCTAACCCTAACCCTAACCCTAACCCTAACCCGCCCAAGCCCCCGGCCCCCGCCCCAACAATGGAGGCCCTAACACCACCCGTAAACGTGCCTGGGGCATGTCGCAATCCCAAAGGCACACCCCAATTTTCGAGCCCCACCCCCCGCCCTTCCCCCAACCGCGCCCCTTTCGAAATGATGTTCCTTATCCCTTTACCAATTCCCGCCCCAGCCGCCAACCCAGATGCCGACCCAGAAGCCGACCCCAAAAAAAAAAATTGGAGCTATACCCCACCACGGCAAAAAAAAAGGGCCCCGAGACTCCGACGGACACCAAGTTTTCCCACCAACCCCCGAAACCAAGGCAGAAGGCAGGGGGAGAAAAAACCCGCTGTCACACTAGATGGTGCTCAGGACAGATCACTACGCCTCTTAGGAGAAACAAGCGCCTGCACCTCGAGAAGACTAGCACCACGCGTTGCGCACATGTACGCACAAAAACAAAATTAGTGCAATTTTCCCAAACGTGATTTTTTTAGGTGATTAAATATAGACGGGGGGGAAGTGATTAAGATGCCATATCTGGTAACTATAAAGGGCAAAAGCCCCCCACCCCCTCACCGCACATCCTCCACGAAGACAGCGGCGTGAACACGGCCACACGCCAGACGTCCACAGACGATAGCCCCCGCGAGGCAGACCGAAAATCTAGCCCCGCAACGTTAGGGGAGCAGTGGGGCGGACGCACCACAACCCTACCGCCATGGACATCAACTGCCACGAAAAATGATTCCAACGGCCATTTCCGTTACCCCTCTCCCCAGGCACCCTCACGCTCTAGTCGCCAATACCTTCCTCACGGAGAGTGTTCAAGGTCGAAGTGGTAAGAGAACGAAAGTCCCAGGAAAAAAGCCATGTACTACCCAGCGCAGTCTCCTGGAAGTCCAAAATTGAACTTCAACAGCACCCTGGAATATGGTAACGAACAGGGCATTGACCAGAGACAAAGAAGCGGAGAGCCCAATAAAGTGAAGTGCGGCGCATTTTTATAGAAACACAACGCAACCCTAATTAGAAGAAACTCGTCATTCTGGCGCATGCGTACTTCACCAGTGACCAAAGCGTACATGTTTTGTTTCTTCCAGAGAGGTCCAGAAGAGAGGAGTTCGTTGGGTATCGAGGTACCTATAACCCCCGCGCGTGAAAAATGCCGTGTCCGCTATGGGATAAGCGAAACGAAGAAGCGGAGAGCCTCTAGTAGTACTTGGAATGACATTTTGGCGGATGTGCAGAACAAGATGGCTAAACTGACACAAATGTGTACACCGACACATTTACGCACTAGGATTGCGACATAGGATGTAGAGGACTAGGGCAGCGTGCCGATGCGAGACGGGAACGGGAACAGGTGAAGCTATTTTTGGTCCACACCACGTGGCTAACTCTTTTCTGAACCTCTTGATAGTATCAGGTGACGAACAGATGCACATCAATGATACCGTGCATACGACGACCGAGAAGAAGGTCTTGTTGACGCGAAATTAGAACACATGAAACTGAGGAGTGCATTCACGTAGCCATTTGTTACCGTGAATGTCACAGGGCGAGCAAAAGAGACGCGTTACAAAGAGTAGGTGACCCCTGCAATTGATTAGGAGCTGGTTAAGTAGTCGATAAATGTGTTCCCCTTGACATTTGAAGAGGGTGTGAAGAGGAGAAACATCTCGTACTTCGTACAAAAATGTTCCAAAGAGTTTCCTGACGGTTCCCTGAAACTTTTGGGGTTAGACACCCCCAGAAAAAAACGAAAAACGAAAAACAGTGTTACTCCCGGTGTTCTAGAAAAGAAAAAGAGAAGTGATCTGAACATAACAGTCGTATATTTTACGTGAGAACCATCTTTTTGTATATCCGCTCTTCCCCGATTAGCGGTATACTGTTCCCTGGGGCCAACTCATTAAAGGAAAAAAGAAACTTTTGCTCAATTCTTACAATCAATTCATATACATTTTTTTTTTTTCAAGGGACCGGGATCCCGATGAGAAGCTACATCACTGCACCTCTCTTCACTAGTCAAACTACATACCGGAACTGTACACTCTGGTTTGCGGAGACAATGTTCTCTTTTCTATTTCCAACGTTCTGGAAGCTGGAAATTTGAAACAGCTGAAAAATGAAAGGATGCTTTGTCAACACGGCCAGTGATACTTAACTGCTGAGACAGATAGTCCGTCGGGGGAGAAGGGAAAGCTCTGCAGTTTCCCGTTGTCTTTTCTGATTACCCATACTTTCATGACCTAGTCAGACAAAATGAGGATGTTATGTATAGTTGATCTCGCTGCCTAGAAGCTCAGTGAGCTTCGCTGATGTAACGATAGAAATTGTATGCATGTCAACTCACAGAGCTCCTAGTCGCAAACACGTTGCGCCACCCTCTTTGCAGTTTCTCTACAAATCGGAAGTTCTTCGGAAAGAACCTGAATACTTTGACTTGTGTGTGAATTCAACGTGCCCAGCAGAAAAGTAGCAGTAAGATGTGTTTGTATCGGATTTACATGATTAAGTCACGCATGGGTGTGCATCAGCAGAATAACCAAATGTGAAGCGTATGCAGTAATGCAACTACATAGCCTTTTGTTGACTAATTTAGGTAGTTGTACCTGTTGTAGACACTGCTGGAAAAAAAAAAAAAAGAACGGAAGGGAACAGACAAGAAGAGTGACATTTCAGAATATTTGTCCATGTGCGATTAACACAGTGGCTGGTGATTCCGACACGCCACTATGAAAAGATGTGTAAGGAACAGAATGTGTATGAGAAAAAAAACGCAACTTTTCGTAGGGTTTTAACAAGTACCTTTATCCACTCAATAATGAAGCATACCATATGCACCGCGACGTCTCTGAGAATATCAGAGACATCAGATCTGGTTGCCCTGAGTACATCGCTGCTGCCTTGGATGAGAGGGAGGGATCACGTCAGATTACCCATTATTGGAAACGTCTTCTCTTTTCTTCAATACCGCTACAAAAGTCAGTTATTGCCGCTGTGAAGCATGCTGGTCAGTGACCTACACGTACGGTTCCGTCGCCGGTAATTCTTTCTTTGTGTTACTTTTTCTTTCAAAATGTTTTACGAACAACGCCTGGAATTCTGTTTGAAAAAAAATCATTTCATTTCTTAGGGAAGGGAGGGGGACCAGTTAGATCCTTAGATGTGTATGTTCAAATCCCAGCCGTACTGCGGAAGAACACATACCAAAGCTACACCACGAGACACATGAGACGCCCGTCGCGGAGGTAATCATCATGATGGACGTCTAATACACAAACGAACGTCTTCTCAGACACCCTCAACAACAGTCGATGTCACACAACGCTCCAAGAAACATACAAACAGCACACAGAAAACACCCCCAACACACACACACGCACACACGTGAAAAAAAAAAAAAAACTCACACTTTTATTTTCTCAAAAATTATAAAGTATCGCTGCTAGGGTTTACTTACGAGAGAGTGAAAATACGGCGCACTCCGGTTCGGGAAAAAGATACGTGAAAAGAAAGGTATGCTCTCCACAAAAAGAAATAGCGCGCGATTGAAGTGGTATACGGAGGAAACGAAATCGTAAAAGAAAAGTAATACCCGAAAGAGATGCTCATCTTTCTAAAAACAGGTCCACACTACGATAGCCATTTCTACTCATAGAATCTGTGCACAAGAACCCACGGGGCCATACTTTGTCCACAGTGATTGCTGTGAGATGGACCGCTGGGAAACAGCTACCGAAAAGAAATGACATGTGGGACGATGGCGAGAAAACGCAAGACACTGTTGAGAGAATGTCAGAACAATACACACCTGTGGCAGCCCCTGCGCCAGCCATTCTGTAAGGGAGGGAAAGCGCCGCTTTTTTCTATTTTCCTGAGGGATAGATATCTCATTCGGAGCCAAGCCGACGCATCTCTTCCTCGAGTAGGCGCTGCTGCTCATCGCGCTTCGACGGTTTGTCCGCATTCGCGCGTTTCCTCCATGTACGCTCGAATTCATCGGCATCGTGCAGAAACTTCGAAAGCACAGCCTTCTCGTTTTGACGGCGCTCGTACTCGCGGCGGTGCTCAGCCAGATAATTTTCACGCGCAGCTGCTCGATCGGCGCGGACACGCTCTGCATTCGCCGCATCGAACGCCTTGCGCTTGGGAATTTCCAAGGCGCGTAAAGCACGCTCGTACAGGTTTGCTTGGAGAATCTCCTTGCGATCGTTGTCGATGCCTCGGCGCTTGTAAGCAGCGAGGAGTCTTGCGAGTTCGTCCTCGAAGCTGACGGCGCTCCGATAAACGATAGACTCGTCGACCTTAAAGCCCGGATACTTCACGCGTAGCTTACGGAGCACTTCCTTTCCTCGCTCCTGTCGCTGGCGCTCGTTGTACTCGGAGTACAGCTTACGAAGGTACGCTCGGTGAGTTTCTTCTTTCTTTGCCTCTTCCTGTTCACGCCGCTCAGCGACGGCGCGCTCGCGCTTTTTGTCTTCATTTTTCTTCGCTTCCTCAATGCGCTCAGCCTTAGAATTGATGCACGCCTTTTGGAGGGCGTAGAGGCTGGTGCTTCGTGCACGTGCCGCCTCCAGATCTTTCGCTGCCGGAATCACTTGTCTTCTCGCCGACGCGGCCGAGACGTTAGTGAAGTCCGAGTACCGGCCAGATGTAGTCGCAAGCTCCGAGGCCGGAACAGTGTCCACATTGGACACAATCCTGTTGAAGTAGCTCAACATCTTTGCTTTTGATGAGTCGCGGAATGAGAGCGTGTTTGTGCGCGTATCGATATCCACAGAAACGGAATCGTCGCCGAGAATGACGGGCTCGATGTTGTTCACATACTCAGCAGCTGTCAGGTTTCCGTGATACGCGGCGAGAGAAACCACTTCGACATAGTTGCAGCTCCCAGAGAGCACTTCCAACTGATAGCGGAGAATAACTCGGTGTAATTCATTTGCGTAGCGAGCAAGGTCGCTGTTCGCCGACGTTAGCGCGGTGACGCTCTTGTGTAGGCCTGTGAAGTCAGTGAAACTGGGGTCCTCCAGGCTCGCTGCAATTTTCGCAATTTCCGGAGAGGCGAGCATGTAGACACCCTTTGCCTTGAGGTTAGCAATGAGGCTCGTCTTCGTCGTGTTCGGTGACTCGAACAGCTCGTCGATGCGGGCACTCTTCTCGCGGTAACGCCCGAAAGGGTCCAGCTCAATGTCGCTGTCGGCGACACAAAGCGATGCGAGGACAGCCCGAGCAGCGAGGGTGCCACGCTTTTCCTGACGCTTCATGGAGGCAGCAACAGAAAGGCAGTAAGCGTGGTAATTGTTAATAGAGCAAGTCCAGAAGATATCGCTCATCGTTTCGTATGCACCAGAGACCACGTCCACAAACTCTTCATTCCGTTGCACTCTGTCACACAGACGCTTCAGACACGAAAGGACATCGAAGGCGCCGCCGTATTGACGCAAGCTGCAGATATCATTCAGTAGACAGCACAGCGTCTCCACTGTCTCTGTCACCGCCGACGTCGATGAGAGGAACGATGCGCGGTCCTTCAGCAGCTCTTGAACGGCATTCCGCGAAGCAGTATCATCATTATCGTGGAGGTGATCTAATGCCATGTGTGATACCGCGCGCGAGACCGCAGTGGAGATGTCCAGCACGCACGAGTATGCGTTGAACTCTTTGCACATGGAAAGAAATTGGCGAACCGTTTTATTGTAAATAAATGTCAATTTTTTAGCAAAACCGATGGTGTTGTTGCCGCAAAAGTGGCGAATCAAACGGCGCAGCGCTGCGTGACAAGGAATGATATGGCGCTTTTCTGCCAGCGCTGCCAGAGAAATACCGTTCAAGGCTGCAAGCATCTGGTCGCCCGGGGTGGCTTCGCGCTCCACCGCATCAGCTCGCTCTTTAGCCTTTGCACACATCTGCCGGATGCGGATCATGACAGAGTCCACAATGCGCTGCACACTTTCTTCCACATGCTGAGAACCACGCAGGCCGCTACGGCATCGGCGAAGAACCTCAATCAGCCTCACCGGCTCCAGTTTCTCACGGGTGAGGCAGAGATCAGCTAGCAGCTCGAGACACTCAAATCCGATCGGGGTGACTTGATTGAAGCGCAGATGCGAAGACAGAGACTCAATGGCTTCTTTGACATCGTTGCTCTTCAAGTGCTCCTGTGCCTTGGAGAGGCTGCTGCGCGCGCGCGCATCTGAGGTCGCTGCGCGGTCCATCTCTGTAGCCAGTGCGGGTCGGTTACAGAAGAAAAAGGAGGTAGAGAGTAGGCGCCTGAGAAATGTATAAGATGTACTGGACGACGTAGGAGCACACAGGCACGGTGGGGAGACAAGGAGGGGATGAGAACGAAGAAGCTGGGAGATCTACCCAAGCGATCAATTTGTGTGGTGGGACACACACACGGACAGTTAAATGGGTAATAGAAAAGAGTGATATGTGGATGTGACAAAACTAATACAAACAAAAGAAGGACAGGGTTACAAGTAGCGTTACTTCGTGTGAGTTGAAATGAAGGATGAAGGCCGAGATATGGAGAAAAGCGGGAGAATATTTGAGAGGAGACAACGAAGATCAACTCTTGTACTGAGCGCGTCACCAGAAAGTCGGAGGAGGGACGAAGTAAGCTCAGGTCTATGAAGAGCAGTAAATGGACTTTCTGTACGTGCCTACTTTCTTTTTTTTTTTAAGGTTTACTTTGGAATACACAAAATTTCTTTGTGCGAGGGATAAAAGGGATATGGGTACGGCGAGTGGCACAACGCCTTTACTGACACCTAGGCTAAAAAGCTTACCTTCCAAGAGTGACAAGACTCATCGATTGAATTTTGAGCCTCACAAAGATATGCGCCGCTGGCATACAGCCTTGCTGTCGCCTCAGTGGGAGTCCTGAAAAAGAAAAAAAAATGGAGATGTTAATCGCGATCACGGCTATTTTCCCGCTCTCAAGCCGAGGTGCCGATGCCTCTCGGATGCTGCGTACAACCAGGAGCGGATAAAGTGAAAAGTTGTAGAATGAACCGCTCATAGGTACGTCAAGACACACAAACAGAAACACCTCTGTATTCGATGCGACACAGAAGGTGACATCTCATAAAATTTAAGGGGGAGGGGGAGAGCTGAGAAGAAGCAAGGAAGCACATCCGGACGACAGCAGCCAAATCACGCGAAAAAAAAAAAAAGCATACAGACTATCACCAGGAGCAATGCGCAGATGGGATGGTTGAGGAAGGTATGCACACACGACGAAAAAGTGCTGCAGAGTAACTAAGCATAGGCGCCTATGAAAACACAACAAAAAAAAATTATCAAGAGTCAGTTGATAAGTAGTGGTGAAGGTGAGTTATACAGATCGGACAGGGAACAGTGTGCATCGGAGGTGTCTCGAAAGTAAAGGCTATAGACCGTGAGTGGGAGCCCAGTGGATATTTTGTGCGTGTATGTGCATCATATTTCGCGCATATTGCAGCTTATTGTTCTATTATATATGCTGCAGTCAGCGTTTCTTAGATCTCCAACCACAAAGGCCATGTTCTCTATATGTGCGGCCACTGTCATGAGCCCACGGTCGGACACAGTCAATTGCCACGCCACTTGTTCGTCCATTGTAGGAAGTTGTTGAACTTCGTAGGCACGCTGCACTAATTCGCGGCGATCGACACAGCCATGACAATCACGGTTACGATCTTTGATCATTTTACTCAACTGTTTCGTTGAAAGCGACCGAAGATGCTCCAAAGATGCGTTGAAGGTTAAAGAAGACGGCAATCCGCGCGAGATTGCGCGGAGGTGATTCTCTTCGTTTGAACCAATGTGACGCCGTTGCAGCAAAAAAGATTGCTCAGGGGGGACTTCAATGAGAAGGGATGCTTTAGTTGACAGGAGAGAGACGGTCACGGCAATCACACAAAGAAATAGACAGAAGCCGCGTCGCGCGAGCATGACTCTGCCTCGAAGAATGGAGGGGGGGGGGTTCTAATAATAATATTTACTCAGAAAATATTTGCAGTTGTCGTCGTAATTGTTGGAGTGACGGCAAGAAAGCAGTTCACTGTTCGCTGTTGTTTTAGATTCGCTGCATTGTGTGCTGAACATCGGTGAAGAAAAAATGTCAGAAGAGATGAAGCGACGATCTGTGTTTGTTTCGTAGCGGCGGCATTCATCGCCAAGTAAAAAAGTGATCGGCGAACGCGGCGAAGTCACCAAGGTGCAGATGCGTACACTACTGTGTCTTTGGAATATTTCTCGAAACAGAACACTGCTTCTCGTTTGAATCCCCTTTTTTAAATATCTTTTATATTATAAAATTAGTATATATATATATATATGCTATACATTTCGTGACAAGAGCCCTGCTGCAGTGTATTTCCGTCCGCATAATGCCCGCAATATCAAGCATCGAGGAAAGTGCGATGGATCAAGATACCAAACTCAAAATATATACGGCCTTTACGAAAAAACGACTCGGTTGGAACTAGTACGGGACAAAAGTCACACTAGACACGAAGAAGAAGAATAAGAGAAAAAAAATAATAATTATGACCCGGACAAAACACAAGAAGAGTAGCATAGTAGCAGTATTCTGTTATGTGCTTATATCCCACACACACACACCACAGAGGGGGGGGGTCCTTTCGAGGCGAAAACAGAGAACAGCGGGTAACAACATCGTGAAGAAACACTAATTACACTATTGGATCCCCATATGTACAGAGAAGTTGTTGCCGCATTCCGTAGTTGCCCGTACAACCTGGAGCTTTGATCATCGACCAAAAGTAGAATGAGGCTAAGCCTATAAAAAAATGCCACGCACCATGGTACATACGGTACGGGTCGGATCTGTCATCAAGTCCGAGGGCAAAAAAAAGCATTGCAAGTCCCACAAAAATCAAGCCAATAGTCAGCTGTCGGCGGTCATGTGAAGGGACACGCTTTTCGATAAAGCAGTACTTGACGACTGGAAAAAGGCTGAACAGTAAGACAGGAGCTATAGTAAGCCGCACGTCCCACGGGTGTTGCTGCTGCACGATAAGAGTGAAGAATACGCAGAAACATTTGCAGCTCATTTCCACAAACGGGTTCTGAAAACAGCACAGGTAGACTTCCCAAATGCCCATCATCGAGATAATTCCGATATTGTCGAGGCGATGCCACTGCATCTCGCTGAGGAAGATGATTGTGTTGAAGCTTTCAGTAGTGTGGTACATAAACGAGACGAGTAGACCAAATATGGAGCAACAGAATTCGAAAATGTAGTTGCGCTTATAAAAAAGATATGGCATAGGGATCATTGTCAGGTGGCTGAGCACCGTTGTGATGAAAAGAATTGCTGGGCTTTCTCCGTGACGCATTTTGACTGCCGTTGATGGGACGATAAAAAGAAGAAACTAAAAAACGTGTCTGTGTATGTGTATGTGTGTGGAGGGGGGGAGGAGGAAAGAAAGAGATACAGGCAGGAAAAATTGGTGCATGCGCCAAAGGGTTGAGTGTGTCTGATATATTGGAGTTGGTCTGGTGCGAATACAATTTTTTTTTTTTCAAGACAAAGAAAAGGTAATGAGAAAATAATTTCGAGAAAAGAAAGAGAGACAGTTAGATTTTAAAATGAAAAGGAGAGACGAGTACGTGTCGATAGTACACCTTGACCGCCTCATTGGAATCATTGGCCGTCACCCCTCTAACTTTTCATCACTTGCCCTAGCAGCGCTATCAGCCATGTCGATTCACACACTACCCCCTTCCTCCCCACACATATTGATCCACTCAAAATATTGATTCATTCTAGTGTGCATAACTACGTAGCAATAAGCACAGACCCATGTATTGCAACGTGACATAAAGGAAAACGAGCGATTCCACCAGCACAAGTGAAACGGTGCTCGATTTCCCCTCTCTCCTCCCTCCCCCATACAGACAGACACACACACACACACACACACACACACACAGGTGGAGGTACAGGAAATATTAGAGAAAAAGGAGTGATTTTTTTTCCCTGTTATGCCGACGTACTTCTGAAACTGTTCAATCAGCGAAACACATCGACAAAAGTCGTTTATTATTATTATTATCATCGCGTGATGAAAGTACATCTGCTATTTCTCTACAAGTTGTATGTAATTACTGCTGAAGTGAATACTCATATCAATCCCATCTTCTTTTATGTCGTGCATTCACTGTTGTATCACACATTGACAACGACAACTGTGGGGTCCTCGACGTGCTGTGAGAACGACAGCTTCCGTTTCCGATCTGCGGGGGAGCGCAGAGAGTAAAAAAAAAAGAAAACTGCGATAGAAAGGAAAATATGAAACATTCCGTGAAATATACGTACAGGGTCGTTCATATCATCTAGTCCAATGATAAAGCATACTGCCCCGACTACCAACGCGATTAATCCAATGATAACACGTCGCATATACAAACCCTGACGCCTCCGGGGGTTGATGGTGTGTGCGATAACTGGCACGGATAAGCAAAATCCCACGGGTATAACGGTGTAGTTGAGATTCCATGGATTTATTTCCTGGAGTATGATAACGGTGAACAAGAGCAAGTACTGCATGTAATCCAAAATCGCGCGGTTTTCGAAACAACTGAGCTGGATACAAGAGCATCCCACGCTAGTGATGGCACCGATGTTGTCGAGACGGTGCCATCGCAATTCCGACATGATTATGCTCATCTCAAAGCACTCACAAGTGTGGTACATAAACGATACAGTCATGGCATAGACTCCCAGCACCCCCTCGAAACGATAGTTGCGGCGCACCAAAAACCCAACCACTGGTAGCACAGGCAAATGACTCAGAATGCATGTAAAGAACAAAGCCCATCTAGAATCACCGGGGCGACCGGGCATCTTGCCACAGAGGATGGAAAATAGAGAGAGTGGAACTCTGAAAAAAGCTCTAGTTGTTATAATCAGAGACTCACATGTAAGAAAAAAGAGTCACTCCAGAGATGAAATACATACACCCGGTTCTTCATGAGAAGCTGATAGGAAAGCTGGTTCGATGGGTTCCGGAGTATTGGGAAAAACACTAGATATATATATATATATATTTATATGTATGCATGTATATATTTCTCCCCCCCCCAACAGCAAAAAAAAAAAGTATAAAAGGAGGGCAAACAGTTCGCGGGGTTGGGGCCGGGGGGATGGCTAATTTTAACTTCGACTGGAAATACGCAAAGCCGCCGTTTGCCTTTGGCGCTGCACGTCTGTGTGTGTGTGTGTGTGTGTGTGTGTGTGTGTGTTGGAAGTGAGTCACTTCATGCTCAGGCAAAACAAAGAACGCGAAGAAACGGAGAGGGAGGGTTTCGTGAAGAGTTTTTAAAAGATTAATGACGAGGCGCTCAGTGCACAGAGTAGTATGACCAACATCCGGGTTGGAAGTGTTGATCAGTAAAATATATTTGCTAGCTGTGACTGCCCACAGCCCTTCTGTAGAGATGCCGGGGGTACAAGGCACAACACTTGGGAACAGTTATGCCTAGATAATGCAAAGCAGACCACCAGAAGACACAGCTTCAAGAATCTACACGGCTACACAGAGATCGAGTCCGTCTATGCCAAGTAAAGGTCTTCTCATGAACAGTGAAGCTAACAGGGGGAAAAAGGCGCAGCACGAAAACAGAATGCTTATGTGCATCAAAAAGTATAGTAGGGAAGCATGGGCGATGACAACAACAGGGGGAGAATGATACCGCGGACGTGAAAGTGAGGCCGCTACTGTATAGGCCTAAAAAGATTGATCGGGGTCAAAAAGCGTCGCAACACGAAGAAGGCCTTCGGTAGGAGCAACTAGTTTGTAGGAGTTGTACAGGATGCATCAACGTGTACTTGTCAGTGACTGAAGAACAATGAACATTTAAGAAATGTAGATACTTCCCACTCGAGGGACGTTTTTTTTTTTTCGAGAAAGAGATCGAGTAACGAGCTCGACAAGGGAGTCGAGAAAAGCGACCTCCTCTGTTAACTATTGTGAGGGAGGGAGTGTGGATGGAAGAGGAGGGTGGCCGGGAGGTGCTACAGCGGTAGAGCGAGGCAACAACTAAACTGAGAAGACCTCCTCCCAAATATTTCACAACAATTACAAATTGGCGCAAAAGTTGTCAGGAATGAAAAGGATCCTTAAAGTAATTGCATGAATTCTCACAAGAGAGAAAAAAAAAAGAGCTAATGCACGCACGCACGTATGCGAAGGAGAGGGGGGGGAAGGGGGGCGGTGAAGGGACGCAACAACTCGACAACGAATATGTCAGACAGAAAATACATCCTTTAAAAAGAACGCAGGTATGCATTCACGGCCCATCCCGTTGCGTTGAGTGATGGTGGTGTAAAGTACCAAAGAAAAAAAAAAGTACACTTTTTCAGAAACGGGTAACTGTGCCACACCACACATCACATGACAAATGCGGACATCCACATGCACACAGAACAACAATGATATCCATCCATTATGATACTCGGAACAACTTCCTAGAGGACCACACTTCACCCTGAATGGTCGTAGAACAGGTAAAAAAAAACTCCTCAGAAGAAAATGTGTCTCATGAGCAAAGGTACAATCGCCCTCTTGCACACCTCCAGCACTCACGCCTTTTGTTGTTGTTGTTGTTCTCTCTCGAGGACCTGTTTTCAAGGTTATCAAGATGGCGCGCCGACGGTACACACACACGCACGCGCACACACACAGGGACACACAGAGCGGGTGAGGACAGAAAAGGAGGGAAAAAGAGAAGCACGTTAAAAGAAGCAGCAATGGCGCAATTGAGACCACACCCAGCTTAGGGTACACTTCCGAGCACCTACTTCGACGACCTCTATTTCTCCACCTCGGTCCGAGATTCGACCTGCGTTGCAGTTCGACTGTTCAAGTCGCTCAGTAGTCATAGGTGAAAGCAGTGGACTTCTCTCTGGAGTTGAGCGTTCTGCCGGTAGCGACCTCCGTTGAATACGACGGCGCCTGCGAACATCTGAGCTGCTCATCAAGCGCCCTTCGTCGCCAACTACAGGAGCAAAGCACATTGGGCACATTGAGGACCTCTGCCGCCAGGACTCCAAGCACTGCAAGTGAAAGCCATGTTCGCATTTAAGAAGAATGGCAGGATTGTCCAAGGTGAAGTGCTCCAGACAAATAGGACAGGTGGTTAGGTGATACTCTCCCACATCGTACGTCTCCAAGTCGGTGGCTCTGTCATCCTCATTGTTGTAGTTGCTAATAATTGAAGAGCTCGAGTTGTGGGATTCAGTCCCAGGATGAAGAAGCGATGAGGGCGCCAGAACACGAGTTGCCACATTCGCCCCTGTACGCGAATTGCCTTGCATAATAGTATCTGCAGCTTCGGCTGGTAGCCTCTAGGGGTACTCAGTCCTCAACAGTACGATCGACACGAAGCACACGAGAATTGGCCACCGATGGTCCCACGCATAATCCCCCCTCTCCCTAGTATGTTTTTAATAAGAGGATACTGCAGCCGCACCGAGGCAAACGACAGAAAGGATCGAACCCGGGAAACGAAAAGTGATCTGTCTCGAGAACTCTTGGCTAAAAGCCTACCGGATGGATCTGCCGTGTAACGTGTCTCCAGGGCGATATGTTTAACAACAGGGTCAACTCGGAAATTGAGGTCGCTAGTAAGAATTGTACAGCTGCAAATTCCCTACGGTCGTAGAGAAAAAGAAGCAAAAGGTTAAAGGGAATGAAGATAAAAGGAAGAGAGGCGATGTAATGCTGAAGGGGGGGGAGAAGATGGGGCAGTGGGCAATGCTATCGTGTTAGGACAGAAAATTAATGGAGTGAGATAGTGACTATGAATATCTGAAAGAGTGTATCATATATCGAGGAGAAACACACGAAGGAACACTTTTTTTTTCAAGGATGCGAGGTAGGACACTAAGTGCATAAAGAAATCCCGGGGATAATAGTAGCAGGTGGCACGGG
>KV784174.1:14392-24928 GCA_000333855.2 Endotrypanum monterogeii
CTAAAAGACCTACCGGATGGATCTGCCGTGTAACGTGTCTCCAGGGCGATATGTTTAACAACAGGGTCAACTCGGAAATTGAGGTCGCTAGTAAGAATTGTACAGCTGCAAATTCCCTACGGTCGTAGAGAAAAAGAAGCAAAAGGTTAAAGGGAATGAAGATAAAAGGAAGAGAGGCGATGTAATGCTGAAGGGGGGGGAGAAGATGGGGCAGTGGGCAATGCTATCGTGTTAGGACAGAAAATTAATGGAGTGAGATAGTGACTATGAATATCTGAAAGAGTGTATCATATATCGAGGAGAAACACACGAAGGAACACTTTTTTTTTCAAGGATGCGAGGTAGGACACTAAGTGCATAAAGAAATCCCGGGGATAATAGTAGCAGGTGGCACGGGTACATGCCTCAGTGGAGGATTAACAATCAGAGAATGGAAAGTCAAGCTGCCTCTGATGAATACGCTCAATAGGCACACACACAAAAAAAAAACACGATACGGTCAATCCTCACATTCTTATCTGGTACAGGAATACACAAAATATGTCATCTGTCTTTGCATCATTACTACTGACCACGTGTCATTACTGGGTCTCTGTGTGTGTGTGTGTGCGGTTGTGTGTTGTTTTCACAACTTTAGATCAACCTGTCTATGTTCAGTGCACGGGCCGCAGATAAACCCCCTTCCCCGTTGTTTCCACTAGCGTTTGAGTAGATTTCACAGCTTAAGAAAAAAAAGTAATGAAGCAGGGAGAAGCTTGGGGATGGCATAACGCCCAGGAATCGGTACACAATTGAGTTCTCATAATTAATCATCACAACATCTTTGCGCGTTCCCCCGTTAAAAGAATGGCTTCTACCCATCGGCACCTTCGTGAATAAACTGACCCGGAAATAGCAGTCGCCGCACAGCTGTTGGTGCGAGGCGCTTCGGGTCCGTGTTGACCACCTCGCCAGCCGCATGTTTCCGCTTCTCCTCTTCTTCCTGTTGTATCATGAAGTTGTAAAATTCTGGGTCGAAGAACCTCAGCGCTCCCTCCAGACCGTTACTGACGACAATGGTGGAAAAGACAATACCAATGATGAGCATTATCAGGTAAGAACATATCGCAAAAACGCGTACGCTATCTAGCCAGCGTAACTTCTTTTTGGAGGCGAGGACTAGCTGCCGATAAAGCGCCGGTGAGGAGCCGTTTTGGTGCCAAAGACTCAGCGGATTCACAGACATCCTGTACGCTGTCTGTAGAATGGCGTAGTCGCTTTCACCTGTCGTCAGCTTGGCTGTGTCAGGATGAGTTTCCAGGACTAGACTTCGATAGCGGGCACGGACTTCAGCGAGCTCCGCATGGTCCGGAAGACCCATGACTTGCAGTGGCGATCCATGCCTCTGCAGCCACTGCTGTTCCTTCTCCAACTCCTCCGTGCGCTCCATACCCGACTGCATGCGATGCCTAATCCATTTTTTTAGTGAAATAGGGGTCAGTGTCGAGTATAGCGAGCGCAGTGCCAAAGCGAAGCACCCAGGCTTGTAGCTATGCTGCTCTCCTGTAGTGGCACATCGAAACGCGACAAGGCAGCATTTCTTGTGAGCTGTTGCCGAAGCAACGAGTGCTCCCGAGCGGCGCATGAGTCAGCAGCAGTAGGGAGGAACTGGAGAAACAAAGGAGAAAAAAAGCACACAAGAAAAGCTATGGGTCACTTCAACAGCGACCAGCTCCTCGAAAAAAAAAAAAAGCGAAGTTGTGTGTAGCGAAGCAGCAGAGCTGTAGTGAAGGTATTTTCCGTTGTAGATAAAAGTAATATATATATATATATATATATATACTCACAGAGAGACTGTAATGCACTTGGAAAAGAGGTAAATACATTTGTATTGGCACAAAGCAATGTCAACGATGTCGGTAGGTGAAAGGTGGCAAGAAAAACCCGGAGATGACGAAGAAGGAGTGGGTGCAGAAGTGACGGGGGCCCCAAATCGATGTGCTGTACAGGTGCAGGACGTAGAGAGATAATCCGTTGACCATACGGGTTGGCATAAAGCCCGCACGCGTACCAAGAGAATCTTAAAGGGCAACCACCGAGCCCCAGTCGATCGAGGGAAGAATTTGACATAATCGCCGACAACAGCGGAGCCGCCACATAAGGCGCCATTGATGCTAATCTTTTTTTTCCATCTAATCTCAAAAACGAATGACAAGATGGGTCGAACGCACGCATACGGAATCATCTGAGGCGTCTACGAAGTCAGCACGAGAATACCACGGATGGGTACTGCACTCGTGTCAGGGCTACAGTACCGAAAGGGTGAAAGTCTGTACGCTCCAAGAGGTGACATACTCCAACTTTTCGTCTAGTGCATCCGAAAAATCTGGCTGGGTAGATAACCTGCAGAAAGCAGACGACCTTTCACATCAGGACTCGTTCCAGAACCGGCATAGTACCCGGTGGTCGTCAAACTTGGAGCCGTGGATGTGTGCGATGACGTTTGCCGCCTTTTCTTGAGTGGAGAGTGTTAATATAACAGCCACGCGATCGTCGAAGTCGGAACAAGTCTCAGAATCAGGACTTGGCTGACCTATGGGTGTTGCGTTTTCGGTTTCGCCACGTGCGCCTTTGATACACGGTGGTTCCGGTACGTCATCAACCAGCACCTGCCAAGCACCCACCTTTTCCTTCGCAACATCCTCCACTCGCTCAATCAAAGCTTCCACTAAATTTCGCTGCTCCGCTTCCGTAGCACCGTTGTACTGGGCAAGCGACGTAACGTTTGTTAATACCACATATTTTGATGGATTGCCGGCTGGGCCGGCGCTTTGTAATAGGCGCTTTCGTTTTTTGTAGATGCTTTGTTCTTGCCTTCGTCGATTCCATCGTTTCTCAATATCCTCACGGATCAAACTCACAATATCCTCCACCGTATGGTGCTGAAGATTTGGTGTTTTCAAAACGCGGTTGAACCAGAAATGAGCCACCGTGCTCCAGTGCTTCTCGTAGAAGTGAAAGTGAGGGCTTTCACGCAGGCCCTCGGGCATCTTCAAATCCTGCATAGAGAACTGGAGTCGTCGGCCGGTGCTGCCCCACACGACAAGAGCGCTCCCTTGATCTGCCATGAATATCCTGTCCCTTTCTTAGGGGTAAAAAAGACAAAAAAAAATGAAGCTTATTTCACGTGAGTGTTGAGCTTCACACACTATTTGTTGTTGTTTGCTCAGTGGCTCTAATACACAGGGAAGTACGGGGAAAGAGACGTTCATAGGGAGAATGGGGCAGGTGATAAAGGCCGCTCGTGTAGCATTTGTGTGCAGGACAACACCACAGACAAGTCCGGGTCGTATGCAGAAAATGTTGCAAGAAGAGAAAAAGAAAGGAGAAATTTGTAAGGTGATATCATCGTGGAGTCGAGAAAATTCGATTAGCCTTGCACCAACAGTTGAGGCAATGCAGAGGCAGGAAGGAAAAAAACGTTACTGCTTCTGAGCTTCCCGGATTACCCCAGTGATATACACAAGAGTTCCGGTGGTAACGTGCATACATGTATCTCTGCTTCCAGTCTTTCGACAAAGCACCCGCGGAGTGCGCCCACCGTCCCATGAGAAGATGGCACAACATTTAGGTCTTGTCGTACATTGAGGGATGAATACATCCTCGAGCTCACAATTTCATTGCATCCTCTGACCACCGGTAGAATGAATCTGACTACTAGATTTTGTTGGCATCATCGACGCTTACGTATGGATATCCTCACCGACAAAAAAAAAAAAACAGAAATAACAATGAAAGCAAAGCATCACACTACAAGCAGCGGTTGAGGTTGAATGCCTCTTGGTTGTCGTGTAGATCATGATGAGCGTATCATGATGCTTTGACTGACCTCTCCATTCCAGTGAGATGTCCCGATTTGAAACGATCCTTTGTTTTTCCCTCCTCCCCTCAGCCGCGTCACGCTATACAGGGCGCTTGAGAAGATGAAGGCGGATGGACTGTGCCCCGTCGCTTAGAAGAGGGGGAACAGCGACAAGGCGCGAAAGGAGAAAAGCAGCAACACTTACGCACATCGACACACAAATACACACACAAACAAGGGCATACACACGAGTGGAGAGGGATAAAAAGATTCAAAGAAGTGCAGAATGGCGATGGCATATTGTCAGTTTAGCAATGGTAAGTCTAATCACTAGAACCTAACAGATATACGAGGAAAGGAGGACAAGATAAGAGAGACAGGTATCTCCGGAGATACACCCACCCCCCACACACACACACACACACACGAACATATATATATATATATATATATATCAGTTGAATATCGATCAACAGGCTGGATAACATCAGAAGCAGGAAAACAAAAGTGAGTGTTGATAGAAAAGCGAGAGAAGACTGGTGCGGTGAGAAGAAGTGCTCCTGCGCAGAACACGAGTAGGAAAGCAAAGCCACTTGGCCAGCAAAAAAACACCTGAGTTTCACGCATCTACGCGCCTCGACTCTGACTACAACATGTTGTGTGTCTGGGGAGGGGGGGGAAAGAGGAGGCCGATCTGTACAGACAACTTCGCGGCACATACGCTAGAACGAAGTGTTCAATAAGACATCGATTTTTTTTTGTTGTTGGGGGAGAGAGGGGGAAAAAAAACATAAAAACCCTTCGATAGTAGCGCCTAGACAAGAGCAACATATAAAAGGATGCCACGCATCGTGATCCCACCATCACGAGATGTGAGGACTGCGCGAGAAAAAAACAAGGGAGGAATCAAATGGCGACCAAATATGGAAGAGACATGAAAAAAAAAAAGACCGGATGATGGAATGGGGGGGAATAGCTATCATTGAGACGCGAGCGCTCCATCGAGAAGTGTCAATCCGTGTAGATGTGCACTATTCTCTTTCTGTTTCTCCTACGACATCTTCTCGTTGCGTCTGTCAGTTGGAGCGCGGGAAATCGGTGGCAGACGTAGGCAGTGCGTTTCCCTTTTAGGAGGATTTTTGAACGGCCCGTTGCCTACGATACGTTTTTGCCGCATTGTACTCAAACTAGCTGATGAAGACAGTGTGATGGACTCGGAGCTGCAGGGAGATCCCCGGCTTTGGACGTCTCCTGTGGATATGCTGTACGAAAGTGCTGCGGGGGTCATTTTTTCTTTCAAACAGGCGTTGATCTGCCCAATTGTGTCGGCGCTGATCCCGGTGTCGCCAACGTTGATGCTCGTTACGTGTGAGAGCGGATTACGAACCAGTCGAACGATGGAGCGACCCGCTACAGCTGGAATAGGATTGTGAGACAAATCGAGGGAGCTTAGTGATGGATGTCGCGTTACCACCTTGAGCAGGGTCTGAATGACAGATAAATTGTGAATGTTATTCCAACTAAGATCTATATGCTTCAGGAAGGAGCACGTATCTATCATCGCGATCAGCTCTAGTAGTGCCATGGGTCGTGCGTGGAAGATGTGACTACAGTCCAAGGAGGGGCTTGCCGGTACGAACTTGCCTGTAACGAGATAGCGGTAGTCCCGTAAAATGGGGAACATATCATACCCAAGCCGCACCAGTCGCTGTCTCTTCTGTAAGTATAACAGACGCTGTGCACCCATGACAGCCAGCACAGCCGCTCGCCATCGAGATGAAAGCTTCACAGCTGTTGCTGACAAGGTCCGTGAAGCGTAGAAGGAGGTTCGGCGATTTGCGTCTAGGCCCTCCTTGATCCACGGGTGCTTTAGTGCCTCTCTTGCGGTCATTCGACGATGCGGGTCGTAAATAAGGAGCTGACTAATAAAGTCCTGCAGCAACGGCGGAAAATGAAAATCACCACGACTATCCCCCTCCTCTAATGGACGATATCCGCGGCAGATGGCCTTTGTCAGTGCAGCTTCGGTACGAGCCTGGAACGGGTAGCGACTAAGGTACATCACATGAGCTATGACTCCCATTGCCCACATGTCTACAGGCTTCCCGTAATTCTTCTCAAGAAGTATCTCGGGCGCCATAAATTGCAGCGTGCCGCAGCACGTGGTCAGGCATTGCTCATTACCAGCAAAAACCGAAAGTCCAAAATCCGATATCTTCACTACAAGATCGTTTTGGGATAACAGACAGTTGCTTGGCTTTAAGTCTCGATGTACAATACCCTTATCGTGAATGTATTCCACTGCCATAAGCAGTTGCATGATAAAGCGCCGCACCTCCGGTTCAGACACGTTTTGCCGGTCTATGCGGTTTTGCAGAGAGCCGCCAGGAAGGTATTCCATCACGATCGAGAGGGACGCCTCATCTTGATACGTCTCCTCAAGCTTTACAATGTTCGGGTGGGAAAGAAGACTCATCGTCTCTACCTCCCCCATGACACTTCGCAGTCCCTTCGTGCCGGCCTTGCGCTTATCAATCTTTTTGACTGCGTACATGTCCTTTCCACCAGAGCGAAGGGTCGCACTCCAAACATCACCATAGGAACCGGAGCCAATGTTCTCAATTAACACATAGCGAGATTCTAGATCCGTGCAGTCAGAGCTTCCCCCGTTCTTGGCATTGCGCAAAAGGCTGTCCTGAAGGGCATAAAAATCCATGTTTTCCCCTGCATGAAGGCACAAGGAAACCTGCTTCCGATGGGAGTTCAGTGGTTGTATTTGTACATAATAGAAGTGAAGACAAAAAAAAAAAGGGGGGGAAGGAAGAGTGAAGAAGAGGAGACCACATAGTAGCAGAGACAAAAGGAGGGACGGGACGGGACGGGAAGTGGGTGCTCATCATGTTCACTTGCACTTCTCGATTGATATTTTCGGTTCCCTTGGGAAGCAATTTTTTTTTTGGTTGTGAAAAAGCTGTGTAGACCGAGGGGCGTACAGAAAAGAAAAAAACCCAAAACGTTGAGCGTCTACACGGGCTCACCACCCCCTCCTTACGGAATTACACAAAAACCACGTAACACCTTTGAGATGAGATTCGTGCGCGGTAGCAGTAGAAATGACGGCTAGGGGGTGGGACACCTAATTAACGGAGTGACAGGGAGAGAACGTAGGACAAATCCCACTAGAAAAACTTTACTTTGTTTCCCGAACGGAAGGGTAGGGGGAAGCTTGCCCATTGAATTTCACAATCGCACGATTCTCATGATTTTTTTTTTCTAGAGAAGATTTGACGCGCGACGACCCACGTGTGATCAGACCATCAAGATCAACAACGTAAACGTACACATCGCCCAAGACCAAGTATGCTGTACACGCCTTGCACCCAACATGGGTACCTGTCTATGGGCATACGTCTGTGCAGAGATACACAGTCCAAGACAGCACACTAATACAGACTCAATGCGTCAACACGAGGGGGGGGGGCAGAAAGCAAAGAGAGTTAGTGTAAAATACGACAACACGCGCACCGATCATCCACAGCACATAAAACAACGCAACAGAAACGAGAAGGTAGAGAGAAGCACTGTAACAAGAACTACAGCCTCGACACAGAGTAGAACACTCAGACATCTACTCCGAAGGTTATATTCACGATCCACTCACTAGCACACGCACACATGTCAATGCAACATGATTTCGACGACTAACTAAGAAATACCACATTGTTTACTTTTTTATTTGACATATAACTCCTCCTCTTTTTTGTTTCAAAAGACCATCGGGCGATGGGAGCCCCTCTGGGAACCAGGCGTTGGGGCGGGTTCTTGAGAATTGGCGAAACTACTACTACTTAGTAAGACCTTGTTCACACAATTTTTCTACAAGCCAATCCATGCCCTCAACCAGACCGTCGCCTGTCTTGGCGCTGCTCTTCACGACAGTCCAGGTCCGATTCATAATAGACGACACGCCGAGCTGATCAGCGATTTCAATATCACTGGCCGCCTGCGGTATATCCTGTTTGTTTGCGAATACCAAAAGAAGACTTTTCCGAAGCTCATCCTCGTCTAGCAAAGAGTAGAGCTCGTGTTTGGCAACGCCCATTCGATCTCTGTCTGTGCTATCGACAACGTAAATAACGGCGTCTGTGTCACTGAAATAGCAGCGCCAGTATGGTCGAACACCTGTCTGGCCACCGAGGTCCCATACCTCAAAGGTAATATTTTTGTATTCAAGGGTTTCTAGGTTGACACCCACGGTCGGAACAGTAGTCACCACATCACCCAGGTGTAGTCGATAAAGAATCGAAGTTTTCCCTGCATTGTCGAGGCCAAGCATCAACACTCGAAATTTTCGGTCAGGTGGGAGCAGACCGAAGGCCTTCTTTATTGTCGTCAATAGTGAGCCCATAATATACGTGATCTGATTGGTACAGTTTCGAGTCTTTATTATGTGGAGATGGACTTCAGTATGGTTAGAGGAGACCTGAAAAGTGTGAGGGCGGGTGGCACAGTAATGCTTCCTGATGTAACGACAATATGTAAAGTCAGAAATTTAAAATGGGGGAACTTAGTCTACAGATGAGATGTGTATCACTACGCTAGGGAAAGGATCTCTCTTGCTCAAGGGGGGGGGCATATAAAAATTGAGGAAGAGAGGTTCTGCGACTTCTGCCGCCTCACTTTTCTGATATATGAGTAGGGCCAACTCTGCTATGGGTGAACAAGAAGACGCCGCGGCAAGACATAACAATGACAGCCGTAGCAGCAACAGATCAGCAATGAGACTGCGAAGGCGGAAAAAGTGACAGTGACAACAAGTCAGCGAGAAAAGGAAATGAAAGAGGGAAATGTATCAGCCAACGAAAAGTGAAAAGATGCGTTTAAAGCTCAGAGAGGGAAAGAACATATGCAAGTATATTTATTCCACTAGAAAAGAAAAACAAAGCGCCGGGTTACCAGCGGAAGATAGCGTCGGAGTGGAGGTAACGCGACCACATAGGTGTGGTTCAAAGCGGTGTCGCCTTGAGGAGCATCAGACCTAGGGTGAAAGGGGGAAGGGGGTGGTGGACGTCCTAGTTGAAGCTCACATGATCTCACTACAGAGCAGCACAAATCATCTATGACCACCAATGGGATCGTCGATACATAGGCGGGATGAGAAAGAAAGTAGGAGCAGGAGTTGTAGGTCTGAATAAACGGAAGTGCCCAGACTACCACCGCCGATGCATCAGAAGAGTCGGTGAGATGGGGGAAAAAAAAGACACCAACATGACGACAAGGGCACATGCCCACATCTTCAACGCACGGCTTTCAGGCAGGGGAATTACGAAGACCTTAATAACTGTTTACGTAAAAATACTAGAGATTTTGTCCCTCCCCCTTCCATTTGAAAGGTGTGAGGTGATGTACAGAAAAGGAAAGAAAATGAATTTCTCTTTTCGAAATAGGGGCTGTTTGCACAAAGAGACAAGTATTTCTAGCGTACCTCTCCCTAGAAATCCACCACAAGCGCTGTCACGAGACTCGTGAGAGGTCATCGTCGATGGAAATGTAGGTGATGATACGAAAATGGAGCCAGGTGAAAATATTTCTTGTCCTGAGTGGGTATATTCAGGTAAACAATCAGGAAAATTTATGGCCACTTCGAATTCTAGCATTGAAGACCCGAGCAAGTGCGCCAAAAAAAAAAACGCACCCTTTCTATCAACACTGACTTCTGTAAAAGAGTCAATCGTCGTTGCAGTAACCGGCATCACTTCTCTTCCCTGTTCATCGCCTTTTCCTTGAACTGATTCAAATGCGTTAAGGGTATCAAACAAAAAAAAAACCTTTTTTAATTAACTCCCCCACAGTAGTTTCTTCGCTGCCGACAGCACACCACGCATAAAAAAAAACATGAAAGTTTCTCGAACATTATTGACTACAAAACATTCTTTCTGACAATACACCGAACATTTATTGTGAAATACAATTTCCACTTCGACCGCAGGTCCACCATGTACGACCACCAAAATTTTGAACAATGAAAAACGAATACAACCACCAAATACGATGTACATTCATCCCTAATTTCTCCAGATAAACACGAGCTTAGCAAAACGCACACACACAGGCGCTCGACCTGGTGGGGGGAGTTACGGAAACGAGGTCGCGCACCGACATTTGCGGGGCTGATGACACGGAGCGACGGTCATCCCCGCCAGCCGCGCGGCGGACCAATAAATAATGCCCAGCTAGGGGGAAAAAAAAGAGGGGAGGGGATCAATAGGGCTTCGGAGGCGGAGAAGGCGACGTGCCCTGGCACCCAGCAGTCGCCGCACAGCAGCCCCACCCTCTCGACTCGCCTACTTCTTCGCGGCCTTCGCCGCAGCCTTGGTCACCTTACCGGCGCTGCCGTCCTTCTTGCTCACAGCCTTGATGATGCCGACGGCGACCGTCTGGCGCATGTCGCGCACAGCGAAGCGGCCCAACGGCGGGTAGTCGTTGAACACCTCCACGCACATCGGCTTCTGCGGCACCATCTTCACGATGGCGGCGTCGCCCGACTTGATGGACTTGGGGTTCTTCTCCAGCTCCTTGCCGGAGCGGCGGTCGATCTTCGACTCGATGTCCGCGAAGCGGCATGCGATGTGGCTCGTGTGGCAATCCAGCACCGGCGCGTAGCCGTTGCTGATCTGGCCGGGGTGGTTCAGCAC
>AOFS02002768.1:5000-17500 GCA_000333855.2 Endotrypanum monterogeii
TCCAAAAGGAGAATATAGCATCTTTTTATGTTTTTTATATGGTTTTATATCTAGACTACGAATCCGCTGCGCAGATTTTGTACATATATGTCTTTTAGATGTTATGATGCGAGGTTTTATGTTGCATGACTTGGTAGCAGTTATAGGAAATGTAGATGTTGTTTTTGGATCTGTAGATAGATAAAAATATAATAAAAAATATAATAAAATATAAAAATTGGGTCTTTGGAAAGGGTTTTTTAATTTGTGTTTTTGCGGTTATCTTTACCTGCTATATGTATAGTATATTTATCATTTTGTCTTTGTGGTATGTTTTGTATTATGTTTGGAAGTTTTGTTTTTATTGATTATTGTTATATTTGTTTTTTTGCATGTTTAGTTTTTTGTTTAATATGTTTAATGTGTGACTTATTTGTAGATTCTTTACGCGGTTTATTTGATGTTTGTTGTTTTATACGTTGTATACAATATTGTTTTGTATGATTTGTAATTAGTGAATTATTACTTTTTATGGCACTTTTTTATGTAGTATTTAGTTTAGTTTTATTTGTTAGTGTTGAATTTGCTTTTGTGTTTGTAGTACCAGTTATGTTTAGTTGTCTTATTTGTGATTTTGGTTTTGTATTTTATTGATATTTTATGGATGTGTTTAATTTATTAATTAATACTTTTTTATTATTTGTTAGTGGTTTATTTGTAAATTTTGTTTTATTTTTATTTTGATTCCGTTTTTTTTTATGTGCATTATTCATGTTATGAGCGGGAATTTTATTTGGTTTTTTATTTTTATGAAATCAAGTATGGGAATTTGCTTTATTATTTGTAACATGTAGTTGCGGTGTTTTTGGATCAATACTATTTTTAATAGATCTTTTACATTTTAGTCATGTTTTTTTAGGTATATTTTTATTATTTATTTGCTTTTGTCGTTGTTTTAATTTTTTAAGTATGGATACTCGTTTTGTTTTTTTATATGTTGTATGCTTATATTGGCATTTTGTCGATTGTGTATGATTTTTTTTATTACGATTTGTATATTTTGATGTATTAAATGTTGTATATTTATATGCATAAAAATATTATTTATATATGATTTCAATTACTAATTATTTAGAAAAACTAATAATAAAAAACTAAATTCAAATATTAAAAAAAGCGGAGAGGAAAGAAAAGGCTTTTAACTTCAGGTTGTTTATTAAGAGTATATGGTGTGGGTTTTAGTTTAGGTTTTTTTATTTGTATGCAAATAATATGTGGTGTTTGTTTAGCATGACTCTTTTTTAGTTGTTTTATATGTACAAACTGATATTTTGTATTATTTTTATGAGATTTTGATTTAGGATTTGTTGTACGCAGTACACATATATGTTTTACATCATTATTATTTTTTTTATTATATGTCCATATATTTAAGTCTATTGTTTTAATTATATTATTTGATAGTCATATTTTAGTTTGAGTAGTAGGGTTTATAATATATATATTTATTGTTATTATAGGTTTTATTGGTTATGTTTTACCATGTACAATGATGTCATATTGAGGTTTAACTGTATTTAGTAATATTTTAGCAACAGTCCCAGTAATTGGTACTTGATTATGTTATTGAATATGAGGTAGTGAGTACATTAATGATTTTACTTTATTAAAATTACATGTTTTACATGTGTTATTACCATTTGTTTTAATATTAGTAATTATTATGCATTTATTTTGCTTGCATTATTTTATGAGTTCTGATGGTTTTTGTGATCGTTTTGCATTTTATTGTGAGCGTTTATGTTTTTGTATGTGGTTTTATCTAAGAGATATGTTTTTAGCATTTTTTATTTTATTTTGTGTTATGTATTTTATTTTTATTAACTGATATTTTGTATTTCATGAAGAATCTTGAGTTATAGTAGATACTTTAAAAACATCAGATAAAATATTGCCAGAATGATTTTTTTTATTTTTATTCGGTTTTTTAAAAGCAGTGCCTGATAAGTTTACTGGATTATTATTGATGGTAATTTTATTATTTTCATTATTTTTATTTATTTTAAATTGTATTTTATGATTTGTTTATTGTAGAAGTTCGTTATTATGATTTACATATTCATTAATACTTTTTTATAGTATCTTTATGAGTGGTTTTTTAGCTTTATATGTAATTTTAGCATATCCTATTTGAATGGAGTTGCAATTTTGAGTTTTATTGTTATTTATGTTAGTTGTGTGTAGATTAGATTAACAAAAAATAAAAAACTAAAATTATTAAAAGTTATAAAAAGGATTTTAGGAAGAAATTTTGCGAACAGGAAGGGATTTTCAGAGAAGAAATTTAGTTAAGACCGAGAAGGGGAAAAGGGAGAGAGGGGTTTGTGTTGTTTAACTTTTATGGATTAATTGTATATTATTGTATAACATATTTAAATGTTTATATATTATTTTGTATAGTTTTTATGTATTATATGGCTTTTTTATTTTGTTTTTGTTTTTTATTAGATTTTATCTTATTCGGAAGTCTTTTAGTAGGAGATGCATTTATGGATGTATTTTTTTTAAGATATTTATTGTGTTTTTTAGAGTGTTTTTCTTTATTATGTCGTTGCATATCTACATTTTTAAGAATGTTTTGTAATCTTTTATCATCACATTTTTTAATGTTAATGTTTTGTGATTTTGTATATTTTTTTTCGTTTTTTTATGTTTTTTATGTTTTGTGATTTTGTATATTTTATATTATTTTCATTTGCAATTATATTTTGTATTATATTTTATTTATTTTTATATGCATTAGATATGTTTTGTGTATTATTACAAATTTTTATATTTTGTAATATGATAATGCAGTTAATAATGGATTTTTTATTATTATTAATTTTCCGTTAAATAATAAGTTATAATATTAAATCAAATAAATTAATTATATCAAAGAAGAGTATAAAAATACTACAACTTAGAAAAAAAAAAAGATTACTAAAATTTATTATATGTAAACGAATAACTCAAAAACCTATAAATTGGTAAGAAAAGATAAAAATATTAATTATTAATCTAAAATAAAAAATATAGATAATAACTAACCAGATAATAGAAAAAAAAATAACACATATACCTAAATAAGATAAGTGTAATAATAAACAAAAAACTTTTAAGAAAAAGCCGAAAACAATCGGAATAGCACCAATACATAAAAAAATACACGCTAAAAGAGTGCTAATTAAAAAGTTATTAAAAAAGCTAAAAAAAACAAAGTTTATTAAAAAATAATTTTCATTATATTTAATATCAAACATATTATATACGATAAAAAAATAGTATAAAATTATTAGTATAATCAAACTTAATGAATAAATAAGATGAAAGTTAAGGTATATATAAAAAATATAATTTTTTGTAGATATAAAAATTAAAAATAAAAAACTAAAGTTATTAACACTTAGTATAAAAAGAAGACTCACAATCGCAAAACTATTCAAACCAATTAAAACACAAGTACAACATTGTAATATAACAAGTTTAATAAAAATTAAATAAAAATATATAAAACAAATAAGTAAAATAATAAGGATAAAACAAAACAAAACATAAAAAGTTAACATATAAATAAAAATAAAAACACCAAGTCTAATATATAACTGTTCTATAAAAAGGATTAATATTGCAATATATAGTTTAAAAAGAATTAAAATTATATAGAATAAACATAAAATACCTAATCATTCTTCATCAAAAATTAAAAAACAAAAGTCACATAAAAAAAAACAATAATTAAGTAACATAAAATATAGTAAAACAAATAGTAAAATAAAGTTAATCAAATTAAGCATATAATAATATCATAAAATAAGTATTTTATACCCAAATCTACTAGATATTAATATTAGAAATAATAATAAACTAAATAATTCAAAAAGAATAGATATAAAAAGAATATGAATAACATATAAAAACATAAAAATAACAATGTATTGAATAATAACAATCATAAATATAAATCTAGTGTCAAAATTCAAAAAACAAAATAAAAAGAAAAAGCAAAAAATAAATAGTAATAAAAAAATAAAACATATATATGAGTCTAAAACAGTAAGGATTAATATATTAATTATAATTAATCACAACAAGTCAAAAGAAAGATAAAAAAGTGTTACATAATCACATAAGATAATAAAGCTATATAATAATAAAAATAAAAAAATATGAATTAAATAAAGAAACACAAAGGATTTTAAAAGTTGAGAGGACAGTTTAAGGATTTTTGAGGAGAAATTTGAGGGGAAAGGGGGGGACCAGAAGAGCATTTTTAGAAGTTAGTTTTCGATATTAAAATAAAATTGCAATTGTTTTTGTAATAAATAATCATGAAAATAATAGTGCACACATATAAAATAAAAATATTAAAATAAAAGCTTGAGCTGTTGTTATTTTTAATCTAAAACCAATTACTCTAGGATAAAAAAAACCAAAGACTAAAATAATTATTGCTTTAAAACAAACAAACAACCCACCAAAACATAAACTAGCAAATAAAAGAGTGGCAAGCAAAACATGATTAATTTCTAGGACAGAATAAATTACAAAAAAAATACCAGATAATTCTGTTATCAATCCAGCAACTAATTCACTTTCACATTCCATATAGTCAAAAGGTAATTTTAATCCATCTAATAGCATACTTATCCAAAAAAGTCCAATAAAGAGAATGCCCGCAATATAAAAGTTTGTAATATATATTTGACCAACGCAGACATCTTTAATACCAAAAAAACAAAAGTAGTCTAAAGAATAAATAGTAGTGTAAATTAAAAAAATACCGCATTCAGAAATAATACTAAAAAACATAGTACGCATTGCAGATAAATAAACAAAACAACTTGAAAATAAAAAGCAACCCACAAAAAATGTACTAAACATGCTACTAAAAATATGAACACACATCATTATTGTTAAGGTAAAACCAGTATCTAATAATAAAATGAAACCTATGGGAAAATAAAATCAACCAATAAAAATACAACAAGCAGTAATCACCATTGCACCAATCAAATATATAATTTCAAAACTAATTACAAAAATAACAAATTTAATAAAAAGTTTAATACCATCTGTAATTGGTGTCAAAATACCAAATAAAAAAAGTGCTGGACCTATACGAATTTGAACAAGAGCAAGTATTCGACGTTCGCATAAGCTCACAAATCCGGTTAAGACAAGAACAACTAAAATATCTATAATTAATATAATAATAATATCAATATTTAACAAAAAATATGGCGTTTATTTTATCATTTTGAATGATATTTTTAATGGATTCTGTAATTGTTTTATTATCTTTTGTTTGTTTTGTTTGTATTTGAATTTGTGCATTATTATTTTCTTCATTTTTATTAGTGTCTAAATTAAATAATGTATATTGTACATGAGATTTCACAGCATCAAAATTTATTGATGTATATTGGTTTACTATTGGTGGTATGTTTACATTAGGTTTATTATTACGTTTATGTTTGTTATTATATTTTGGTCATTTGAACTTTGTAAGTTTTGATTTATGTAAAGTAGTTGGTTTTCAGTGATATTGGGTTTATTTTATTTTTGGAGAAACTACCATTTTTAGTAATTTGATTTTAGAAAGTGATTATATGATTGGTGACTTAAGATTATTGCAGTGTAATAATGTATTAACTTTATTAAGTCTTGTTATTTATAAGTTATGATTATCAGCAGTAGATGTCATCCATTCTTTTGCTGTATCAAGTTTAGGAATTAAAGTAGAGAACCTGGTCGATGTAATGAATTAGTATTATTTTCTTCCAATAATGCTACAGTATATGGACAATGTAGTGAACTTTGTGGAGTTTTGCATGGATTTATGCCAATAGTAATTTGTTTTATATAGGTATATAATCTATATTAAAAATAATGGGGAAAGAAGGACTGAGTCGTGTATTTGATTTATTATGTATTAGGAGTTATGATTTTATTTTATGATGATTTGATTTAGATTTTATTTTATATGATTTTGTTTTTGATTTTGTTGTATGTATTACTTTTATATTTGTATTTATTTTAGGTTTTTTTTTACGAATTTTTTTTAGTTTTGTATTTGTTTTATTATTTATAGTATTTTTTGGTTTATTTTCATTAACTTTTCTGTATACAGGATATTTGATTTATTATATATATATATTATATAATTTTATTTGTTATTTTTTTTGTTTTAGTATATCGTATTTGTTATATTATATAGAGTTTTTTATATTTTTATCCTGTTTTATATTTATTGATTTTGTATCATTTTCAAATCATTTAATAACATTTTTTGGTCTAATATATATATTTAATATTATATTCTGCTCATATTTATTTTGTTTATTTTATTTTATAATTTGTTTTTTATTTTGCTTTATATTTTTTGTAATACGCTGTTTATTTGTAATAATTTATGATTTTTTATTTTTAATTTTGATGTGTATTTATCGTTTTTAATGTGTGATGTAATATATATTGATTTTATATGTTTTTTATTGATATATTTTGGTTTTATATTTTCTTTTATGGCAGGTTTTTTTTGTTTTATTTTTGTTTTGAATTATATATTTTTAGTTTTATTTTTTGTATTATCATTATTTTTTGGTTTTTTATTTTTAACATATGGAATGGCAATATTTTTTGTATATTATATTTTTTGATTAATTGTACTATATAGTAGAACTTGTTATACATTATTACAATCAGTGATAATTTTTTTTAAGTTTTTATATTTTGATGTTTTTTTTATTTTTGTGTTTTTATTAATTTTATTCATTATCTGTTTTTTTGGTTTCTTTTTAAAAGATTTTTTATTTTTAAATATATTTTTTGATATGTTTTCTGTATTAATTAATTATGATGTAATTAATTTTAGTGTATTTTATAATAATTATAATCAATTTTGTGTTACACAGTTATTAGTGTCTTACATGTAAAAAAATAAAAATAAAGATTGTCAAAAATATATAAAAAAAACAAAACAAAAACATAAAATTAAAAATAAATAGTCTAAAACAATATGAGCAAAATCAACGAGTAGTAAATATAATACCATCACGCAAGGAAGTCAAGTAGAAAAATAAAAAAAACAGTAAAGATTAAAAACAAAAAGACTAACAAAAAAAAGACAGTAATCTCAAAATAAGAGAACACAAAATAAAGCACAGAGAAAAAGGATCAAAGATGCTAAAAGAAGCATACCGTAAAGCATAAATGAACTTCAAAATAAAAAAGCAACAGGATAATCAGAAATTCTTCTAGGAAATGCATACATTCCAAGGCTGTGCATAGGAAAAAAAACCATATTCGAACCAATAAAAAGAGTACAAATAAAATAAAACATTCAAAATAAATATAATTCTATAGGAAGTCATTTTGCTAAGAAATGGATAAAACCAGTAAAAAAACCAACAGCTGCACCTAAAGATAAGACATAATGAAAGTGACCAACAACAAAATAAGTATCATGTAGCATTATATCAATTCCAACATTCGATAGCACTAATCCTGTGACGGCACCAGTTAGAAACATAAAAATAAACATGAAAACAAAATATATTTCAAAAGTGATTATCATGTCAGTATATAAAAAGCTATAAATCCAATTAAAAAGTTTAACACAAGTAGGTAACCCAATTAGAACTGAAACACTACCAAAATAAGCTCTAGAGTCTACATCCATACCAACTACAAACATATGGTGCGCTCAAACAAACATACCTAATACAGCAATTAAAATCATAGAGTAAATCATAGCCACTGCACTAAAAACACAACGAAATCCAACAACTTCAATAATAGTCGAAATAAGACCAAAGACAGGAAGTAATATAATATAGACTTCAGGGTGACCAAAGAATCAAAATAAGTGTTGAAAAAGAATTAAATCACCACCACCAACAACATCATAAAATGATGTATTAAAGTTTCTATCACAAAGAATAAGAGTTACACCACCAGCTAATACGGGTAAACTTATAATTAAAAGTAATGCTGTAATCAAAGATGCTCAAATAAAAAGCGATCAAGATAAAAAGCTAAAAAATTTTCTACGACAGCAAAATAAAGTACCTAATAAGTTTATAGAATTAAGAATACTAGACACACCAAGTAAATGTACAGCAAACATGGCAAAATCGCAAGCTAGACTAGAATGGAAGTCTACACAAATTAATGTAGGATATAAAGTCCATCCAACACCCATACCCTCTTCGGTTAAAAAACCACTAACAATACATCCAAAACCAGCAAGATACATCCAAAAACTCATATTATTTAATCGTGGAAAAACCATATCAGGAAATCCAGCCATAACAGGAACGAAATAGTTTACAAGACCACCCATCATAACAGGCATTATAAAAGCAAAAACCATTATTAAACCATGCGATGTAATCAAAACATTATAAAATTGATAGTCACCAAATAAAACACCACAACCAATTAAAGATAGTTCAAGACGTATAAATAATGAATACACATATCCTACAAATCCGGATAAAATTGCAACTAAAAGATAACATAAACCAATCATTTTATGAGAAACACTTAAACATACTAAACAAAGTCAAAACATTTTAAAATAAACTAAGTTGTATAAAAATACTAAATATTAATTTAAATTTAAATAACCATAGCCTTTCCGCTCTCGTCTTTCTTCCCTATTCTTCTGTTTTCTCCCCTCCAAACCTCTCTTCTCCCCCCTTCCTCACTTAATTTTCCCCATCTTTCCGATCCCTTCTCTCAATTTCCCTCCCAAATCCCTGCTCTTCCATACTCAATCTTATTTATCCCCTAAATCTCTCCCTGTTTTCTAATTTACTATTTATAGTCATATCAACAAATAAAAAATAAAAACATGATTCAGTCAAAATATAAAGATAAAATTAAATTAGAGTAATTAAGTATTAAAGTGTTTAAATTTTGTTTAATTTTATTTAATTATTTAATTTTATGTCTAGTAATATTCTTAATATTTATTAATTATAGTTTTTGTTTTGCAATACAATTTAATTACATTTATATAAATATATATTTAAATTATATAAATTTATGATTTATATTTTTTATGGGATTAATAGTATATTTTTTAATATTTTTATTATCTAGAAAATTAGTGTCTTATAATAAATATTTTTATGTTTTGTGTACATATATGTTTATATATTTAGATGTTGTATTAATTATTTTAATAGATGACTTTATGTGTTTTATGGTTTTATTTGAAAGTTTATTTTTCCCAATATGTTTTGTTAGTCTATTCTTTAATTTTAATAATAGATTTATATTTGCAATTTTTTATTTAGTAATTTTTAGTTCTTTAAGTTCAATAATGTGTATAATGATTTGTATAATTATTATTTTTCATTTTAATATATTAAATTTACAAAGTTTTATTGACATTTGTATTTTTGATAGTCTTTATTTAGGAATTTATATTTGAATATTATTATTCATTATGTTTGCTATAAAATATCCAATATGACCCTTACATATCTGATTACCAGAGATGCATGTAGAAGTGAATACAGAAATGAGTGTATTATTAGCAAGTGTAGTGTTAAAAATAGGTTTTTTTGGAGTGTATAAGTTTTTATTTTTAAGTTTTAACCAACTATCTATTTGATTTTTAGGTTTCATTGATTGTCTAATAATGATAGGCTTAACTTTTTTATCTATTATTTTATTATTTTTGAGTGATTATAAAAAAATCATTGCTAATTGATCTGTAATACACACAGGAATGGGATTAATTTTATTATGACATAATGATATACTTTTTTTAGGATTATTAATTTTTTGTAATTTATCACATATAATAAGTTCATCTTTTATGTTTATAATGGTGGGTTATATGTATGATAATTATGGTTTAAGGATATTTTTATTAATGGTATCTTTTTTTGGAATTAGTTTATGAAGTTCTTTATTTTTAGGAATATTTTTATTTAATATAGATTTCCCTTTTATGTTATTATTTTATGTTGATATATTTTTATTATATGGTCTAATATCATTATCTTTTATTTATATCTGTTGTTTTTATATTATAGTATTAGCTGTTTTTATATCATCAATATATATTTATATGTGTTTAAGTTTTTTTTCTTTTGTCTGATTAGATAAATATTTACGTCTAGATTTAACTATAAATGATATATATTTATATTTTATAGTGAGTACAATGACAATGTCATTTTTTTATTTAATTTATTTATTATTTTAAAAACACTATTTTTATTTATCCAAATCCGGTCTCTAAACATCTCTTCTCCCCCATTTTTCCAAATCCCCCCCTTTTAAAACCTTAGTAAATCCCTTCTGCAAAACTTCCTAGCAAAAAACCCCGTGTTCTGTCTTCCCTGTCTCAAAAACCGCTCTGCAAAAACTCTTTTCCCTCTTTACCCACTAATACCTATCGACCATTTGTAAAATAAAAGCGTGAATTTTTTTGAGTTTTTGAGTTTGCTTGTTTTATAGGGAAAAGCCGCGAACCAAGCTCCGGAATCGACGGGATTTTGCGAAGAAGAAAAGAGGTTTGTTTTGCTTTTGGAGGCACCTTTAGTTGAAGGAATTTTTTGGGGGGAGATTTGCCAGGAGAAAAATTTCACGGAGTTTGTTTTCGTAAGCTTTATTTAAATAAAATTAAAATAAATTTAATAGAATTATTACTAAATTATGTTTTTATTTTTTTTATAATATTTTTTTTATTTGGTTTTTTATTTGGTATATTTTTTTTAGGAAGGCATATATTAAGTTTTTGATTATCAATAATTTTATGTGTATTTTTAGGTTTATCTACAGTTTTTAGTTGCTTTTGTTTAAGTATTTGTGTGTATGGGTATTGTTTTTATGATTTTTGTCTAATCCTAATGCTAGATTTTTGTTTTGTTTGATTATCATTTTATTGTAATGGATTTTATATGTTTATTTTATATTTAATAGATCTTGTTTTTTGTTTTATAATTTTTTATGCTTTTTATTATATGTATTTTGATGTAATGCTTGCAAGATTTTTTCATATTTTTTGATGATTTGTTATATGTATGAATTTTTTTATTTTATCATATGATTTTTTGACAGCATACTGTGGTTGAGAATTATTAGGCTTATTTTCTTTTTTTTTAATATCTTATTTTTGATATAGATTTTATGCAATTAAATTTGGATTTAAAGCTTTTTTTATAAGTAAAATCGGTGATATTTTATTGTTATTATCCTTTACATTAGTATTTTATGTAAATGGCTATTGTGTAATTACATTTTATTTTGTAACTTTTTTGTGCGTAGATTACTTTTTAATTATATTTGTAATTTTTTTGTTAATATTATGCGCATTTACTAAATCCACACAATTTGGCTTGCATATATGGCTACCAGATGCAATGGAAGGACCCATCCCAGTTTCAGCTTTAATACATGCCGCCACATTAGTAGTTTGTGGAATATTATTAGTTAGTTTTGTATTTTGGTGCTTTGATTTTTGATTTTGTTATTTTTATGCTTTAATCGGTTGATCTAGTTTAATTTTATTAATGATGAGTTTATGTGTATTTTATAATTTTGATGTTAAAAGATATGTAGCTTTTAGTACAATATGTCAAATAAGTTTTTCTATGTTTTGTTGTTTATGTTTAGACTTATATGTAGGATGTTTATTTTTTTGTTATCATATGTTTTATAAAGCAACATTATTTATTGTTTTAGGTGTGTGAATCCATTTTTTTTTTGGTTTGCAAGACGTCAGATGTTATTTTTTTACATATTTTTGCGGCGCTATATTAGCACGAATGTTATTAATTTTTGCTTTATTAAATTCATGTTCTTTATGATTTTTATGTGGATTTTATTGTAAAGATTTATTACTTTGTTTATTAATGCTAATTTCATTTTTTTTTGTTTTAGAATTTTTATGTATATGCTTATTTTTTATATTTTTTACAGTCATATATAATTATTTTTTATTATTTTTTTTATGTTTTGTATTTAAGTGTTTTTGTTTAGTAGATACGTTATTTTTATTATTTGATTTTGAGTGTTGTTTAATATATTGTACATGTTGTTTGTATATGTGTTTTATATTATTATTTTTTGTGTTAGACTTTTTATATGTTTTTGTATTTTCAAGTTATTGTCTATTCTGGTCGTTTTATTTATACTATGCAACCTTTTTTGATATAGCTATATTTACTGTATTTATTATGCTTTCATTAAGTTTTATATATTATGGTTGTATATTATTTTATTTTTTTAATGTCGATTGTATTATGTTTTTTTGAAGAATTTTTTTAATAGTAGGTATGTTATTATTAATTATAATATTTTCAGCTTGATATTTTGCTTGTTTTTATATTTATATGTGTTTATTTGTATGGAATATTGTTATATACTTTAGATATAATTTAAAATATTGTTTATTTTTTTGTCTTTTATTTTTAATATACATTTAAAATTAAAATTAAAAATTAGAATAAAAATAT
>AOFS02003018.1:0-15839 GCA_000333855.2 Endotrypanum monterogeii
GAGGACAGTGGCGCACGGCACGGCAACGGGAGAGGGTGGGGGTGGGGGTGACAGGGAACAAGTGTGGGCATAGAGCAAGACACGCGCAGCACCCCAGCGGCTGCGCACCGCGGCGAGCGTCGCAGGGACGGCACCGACACATACAGCGGCGCCCCCGCACCGCGGCGCATGGGGACACCCGCGGACGCCACGCAGCGCACCGGCCAGCTGCACGCGCTAACCACGCCGACATGCCGGAGCGCATCGCGAGGGGTCACCGCATACCACACACACACACACTTGCGGATTCTCTGCCGGCATGCTGATGTCCTGGAACACGCGGTGACTTTCAGAACTGGCGGGAGATAGCAAACACCTCCCGACCACTCAGTCCATGCGCGGCTGCGTACAGCAGCGACGGCGGCCAGCAGCCCTCCGTACCACTCAGCACACCGCGCCTCTGTTGCATATCAGGAGTACATGTCCCGTTATCGCGCTCAGCTGCACCGCACCTCACGCAAATCTGATGATTTACACATTGGACCGTCTTTAAATTGCTTTTGTTCCTGGGGAAAGGGGATAAGGGAATGAGGTCTTGTGCTCCGGTGGAGTCCCCCCGCAGGGACCGCAACCCCCACCGGCACACCGCAAACACAGAGCTCTCCAGCGACACCCAAGGTCCGCCGCGACTCCCCAGGAAATGGGTAGTTGGCTGCCGCCCTCCCCACACACAGCAGGTTCGACATGTCCTCCCCCTTTTCCTCTCCCCTCCCCAAAAAAGTGAGGTGGCGGCCTCAGCAAAAGTCAAGTAAACCATGCATCATCCAAAGAGGCGCAGTGTCAGTCACAGCGAGGCCCAGTCACAGCTCGACAGGCGGGAAAGAAAGCGGGCGCGAGCCAGCACACGATGACCTGCCACCGCAGCGGCCGCGGACACCGGGGCACGCGAGACGGAGCGTGCTCAGTGCAGAGAAAGCCCAGCACAGGTCTCCGGACACGTGCGTTGATGCATTTACAGATAGGACAAAATAATTCGAAATACATTTATGTAACAGACGAATGCTTTAGGACTAAATGTCTTCACCACTTGCCTTTTCCGTGGACTGGCCAACCACCGCGTGCCTACTTCACCCACCCCCCTTTTCATTGCAGACCTCCCCTGCAGAAGGGCAGTGTCGGCGAGATCGCAGGAAGAAGATGTACAGCTGTGCGCAGATGAGGAACAGAAACGCCTCCAGTACCCACGAAACCCAGAATTAAACAGAGAGGAGTGCGCCCCTAAATACAGAACAAATCAAAAGAAAAAGATGCTCGCCCTTCCCCATCATCACCACGCTGCCGCGCGGAACGCGAGAAGTGCTCCGCACACGCACACATACATCCCACGCCGACCGCGCGACGCGCCTCTCGGAACAGCTCAGGCTCCCCACCAATGGACATCGAAAGCCCCCTAGAGTGCGTCGGAGTAACCGTGGCGCATCGCTTATTACACAAATGGCAGAGGCATATCATGCAAGCACGGGCAGCACCAACGCAGCGCCACCTAGGGCCGGGAGACAAACGCCATCGAGCGCTCCCCGCTCTGAATTCATATGGAACAGCCCCTTGGCCCGGTGCCCACCAGATGTGGTTTGGAACTGCCAAGAGGGATACGGAACAGCCTGGACCCCACGTACAGTCGCTGGCGAACACACACACACACACACACACACACACGCACCGAGAGAGATACTTCATGGTGGAGTGTATCCTTTCACCCAGGTATATCAAGAAGATGCGTGATTTGGAAGTCAGACACGCCGCGTGAGGTAAATGAGTACCTGGTACCCGTATCCGGTGAGAGCAGCAGAGGAACGCCGCACAAGTGCGCAACACGCACCTTTTGTGGTACCCCCTTTACCACTGCTTAGATAGTCACACGATCAGTATTGTCAGCCCTCATACCTCCCCCACAGTCCGCCTGACCCAGCCACAATCCATCGCGCGACTGGCGGGGTCGGTGATCGCATTCAATGCAGGCCGGATATCTCGGCCCTGCCTCACGCACCCTTGAACGAGGTCAGGGCAGAGTAGGCGGCCGCCTTCTCCGCATTGCGTCTCGACTTGCTCCACCCCTTTACCTGCCCCATGAGCTCTGCAACACGCGGCACCACCTGCTCTGCCTGATTCACGTCCACAAAGGCCATTCGCGTCCGGCGTGCGATAAAATCCATCACGTGCTCACAGTGCTCACTCCGCGCCGCGTATACAACCTCCGCCTCGACGACCGGCGAGTCCTGCGCCAAACGCGCCATCAGCTTCGCGTTTTGCGCGCCAACAGCCATGACCTCCGCGTATCGATCACCGTAGTTTGAGCACCAGTGCGCGTGCACGTCCTCAGGGATGCCCGAGGCAGCGGTAGGTGCAACCTTGTCCAGGTGTCGTGCACCCACGAGCACCACGTCCGCGGTACAACACGGCTTGAAGCCAGCTTTACCCTTCATCAGTGTCTTCTGCAGCTCGTCCACCGCCTCCTCCGCCATCTTACGGTAAGTCGTCCACTTCCCACCCGTCACGTGCAGCATATGAGACTTTGGATCTACCGCGATGACGTGCTCGCGCACAATGTTCTGCGTGCCACCGCCCTTCAGCCTTTGCGCCTTGGGAACAGCCAGGGGGCGAATGCCGGTCCACGCCGATTTCACCGCCTCCGGCGGGACGTCGCCAACAAACGGCCGGACGTTTTCAAGAAGAAAGTCCACGTTCGCCTGCGGCGTCCGCGGGTTGGCCTGCACATCACACTTGTGATCCGTGGTGCCGAGAAGGCAGCCACCAAGCCACGGAATCGTGAAGACAACGCGGCCATCGTTCGATGGCACAACCATCGCCTCACGCTCCCTTGGGCAGTACTTTCGGTCAATAACAATGTGCGTGCCAGAGGCGGGAAACATCTCCAGCTGCGTGTCAGCACTCTTCGCGAGCCTCTCGATCTCGCTACTGAAGGGACCACCAGCGTTGATGATGGACCTGCTGTACACCTCAAATGTCCTCTTCGTGATGGTCTCCTCGATGGTGGTGAGCACCAGCTCATCGCCTTTGTCGTCCTGCACCACCCCCATCTGCTTCACCTTGGCGTAGTTCACAGTGGCAGCGCCGTAGCAAGCCGCTGTCATGGCTACTGAGTAGCAGAGCCGCGCGTCATTCATCTGCCCGTCATAGTATCGAACGGCACCGAGGAGGGTGTTGTTGCTCTGATTCGTTTTCTTCAGCCTCGGATAAGCCTTCATCGCATCGTAGGGGAAAACAAATCCAGAATACTCCAGCGTCCCACCGTAAAGAGCGGCCAGGAGATCGTACATCTTCGTTCCGCACCAATACATGCCAACATCAATAGCACTATAGCAGGGCACCAGTGTTGGCAAGCTGTGACACAGGTGTGGTGCTTGGTGCAGCATTATGGTGCGCTCACGCAGCGCCTCGGCTACTAGCTTCAGCTGCATGGGGTCCATCTGGAAAACGGCCTTTTCTAGGTACCGGATACCGCCGTGGATGAGCTTTGTGCTTCGACTGCTCGTCTCACCCGCGTAGTCGCCCATGTCCACCATGCCCACAGACAAACCACGCGTGACAGCGTCGAGGGCAGACCCAGCGCCCACGCATCCGCCGCCGATGATCAGCACGTCCAGCGGGTTCGTGGCCGAGTTATGGGTCTCGAGCGCCTGCACACACATCTCTCGTGTCGGCACAGTTTCGTACTTCAGCGGGGGGCATCTACTCGAGTCAAACTTGCGCCGCGTCCAGGCAGGGTTTGTGTAGCTGAAGCCCACCACACCACCAAAGGCAGCAACGCCGACGCCGAGGATGTATTTTACGGCGGTGGCAGGCATCGCTCTTGCTCCCCTGCAATTGACGTGTGCGTAGGCGAGGTATCAGGATGAGGATCTCCGACGCGCGTACAGAACAACAGCGAGAGGTAAATCAGCAGCAAGAGCTCGGGTATCAACGGTCGGATGAGAAAGCAGCTCGTCTCCGTTAGCCTGTGTACAGTTCTAAAGCAAAAACACAAAAATGGGAATCCGAAGGGGTTGGTAGACGACAGAAACTCTTATTCACTTAGGTACACACCATAAATCCGCTTTTCTTTTGTGGGGTGCGGGGAAGGGACAGTCTGGGCGCGTGGAGTCGAGTGAGCGCAAAGCGACGCGCGACCGTGTTGTCAAAGCTGCCTCCCGTAAATGAGCAATGAGGATGATATCTGCTGTGCAGAAGCCGCCAACCGTGGGTGCAGAGCACAACACCGTGGAACGAGAAGGGCCAATGTGGGAGGGGGGGAAAGATACAATGAGCGCAGCAGACGCAAACGAGACCCCCTTAATAGCGAGGTCGAAAAGAAGGGAGGAGGACTTGTCATCTAAGGAAGAGCCGCGAGCGCGGGTACGGCATGCGTGACGAGGGGGAGGGCGTAGTGACCAGAGAAGGGGGCATCAACACTTCTGATTTCTTTTGTTCCAGGGCGATTCTTTGGTTGCAGGAGAAAATAAACAGCAGCCTTTCCTCATGGGGACAGTGTGAAACTCTGCAGAGATAAGGGGGTAACGTTGACCGCAGCGCCACCACTGCTGCCCCTACTAGCGTACGGTCTTGTGAAGAGCAGAAAGGACCTAGGTGCGGGAGACTCGGTCGACCCCTCTCCTTCGAAAACACACACATACACGCGACAAGAAGCTGCCCTTTCGCGGGCGGCGGGGGCAGCGAGATCGAGTCGAGAAGATCAGTAGTGAACTGTGCGGGGGAAGAGGGAAGACGATGAGAAACCTCAAGGCGGTGCAGGCTGTATCAGACGGGAGAGTGTTACTGCCCAGGCGGCTGGCACGCATGGCCCGTGGGCAAATGCCGCATGGCGCCTTGGTGAGGGCACGTGAATATGTCGAGTGAGTCAATGGAAGCAGACGAAGAGGGCGTGGAAACGCGGTACACACGGAGGCAAGCCGTCTTGATGGGACATTGAACTCGGGACAATACAGGTGGTATGTCGACCGTATGCTTGTCCGGGGAAAGGTATTGCGTCTCATCGACAATCCTTCATACGCCCACCAGACACGGAGGCACCTGCCCCACTCCTGGAGCAAAAACTTCACAGGAAAACATGAGCAACTACCCAGCAGCCTCTTTTTCGAGGCACCGGGTCTGCAGACCGCATAGGAGCCCTCATCGAGCTACTCACATCGTCATGGCAGCCGCGCCCCACACACGGGATGATAGACCACGAAACGGATCCAGATGTGTCACCTCTCGACACTTGCACCACGCAGCCCCTCCCTTGTTGTGTGTGTGTATTCAGCTCGCCCTTTTTTTTTCGTTACTAGAAGTAGTAATTGTCTGCGGTGGGGGAAAAAAGCTCCGGCGCGCGCGCACACGCACATACCCGGAAGCGAACAGGAGGAGAGGGGACGAGGGGCTCAAACACGAAAAATCGGGGACCACCAGCACAGCACATAGCTTTCATATCCAAGCGTGAAAGCCTCCCAGCCTTTTGGCACACCTTGGACGCCACCCATACAACATGCCGCGATAACACAAAAATTAGCAGTCATGTGAAGAGAGACACGTTGATGGTACGCGTTACTGCCTGCGTGACAGGGAGCTTCCCCCTCCGAGGCGTTTCAAAACGACTCCCAAGCGCACCGAGCAAGGCAACAGAAGAAAGGGGGGGGCGCACCCACACAGCATTCTGCAGTCCTCTCAGCCCCCCCCCTCATCCAAGAACACAACACAAATACATAGTGGTGACACACAGCTTCCGATCACGAGCACAGCTGGGCATGCCTGAAACACGAATAAGCAAAACGAGTACCGAGGAGTACGCCAGAGATAAAATAGGACCGAGCGGGGGTCATATGGGATAGGCTAGGTCAGGATAAGGAGGAGAGCCCTCGCAAGGGCCCTCTGCATGACTGGACCTCATGTTGCAGCCGCTGGCCCGTTTGTGCAAAATCAAAACATGCAAGAAAAAGACACCCTACCAGCCCCACGGGCCTATCCACGCCAGTGTGCTGATCACACTTCCCACGCCACGGAGCACACACATGGGGGCGGCGACAAACATGGATGCCCTCCAGCCCCTGCTGGATTCTGAAGAGTGGGCAAACACGTTCGACAACAGCAAAGAAAAGAGATTTCAATCGCGGAAACGTGCTCTTCACGGTTCGCGATCCGGAGCGCCACACGCACACGGTGGGCGCTGGGCAGAGTGAGCTGAGAAAGTAAGGGGATCCATGACAAGCAGGACACGTGAGGGGGCCTGCAAGCCCCTCTCCACGCCCACCATCGCCACACCGTCAGACGCGCACACCGACGAACCCAGAGATCGTTCGGTCGCAATACGGCCAACGCGTCAAAGTGAAAACACATCTGAGGCACTAGCCGCACTGTGAGAGCACCTCCCTAACCTTTTCGAAGCAAAGCAATGTGCATTTTGCTGTGTGCGTGTGCACCACAGTATGGAAAAAATGCAGCGCTGAGACACGCACCGCAAAGGCAGTGCCCCGCCGTTGCACGAGGGCCCTAGTCAAAGGAAACCGCGAATTCCGCAAAGAACACGCAGCCTTGATGATGAAAGCCGTAGGACGCACCAAGGCAGTCGCACCGGCGCTGATAAGGCACCATAATCTCACGAAATCTCTCCGCGGATATCGGTGCGTCGCCCAAGTCGCCGAGGAGGGCTCGAACGATGGCCTGGCGCTCCTCCGCGGACACCTCCGATGGCCCCCTCTCCGTCCAAAAAAGGTCTTCCTCGATAACCCGGCGCCGCAGCACCTCCGTGGCGCCGATGGTCAGCGCACAGTGTCGCTGCACACTCGACTCGGGTATAGGCATCACGCTGGCAGGGTCAACGTCCACAATTTCCCCCCACTGCGCTCCGCCACAGCCGACCGTGGAGGCACAATCACAGACGCCAGCGGCCTCGCGTGATAATGAAAGGAGCTGCCCCACCCCTGCATCCTCATCGACGACGTCGGTGTGCGACACGGAAATGGATCCCGAGTCGTCCCAAGCAGGACGTGTCAGCGCCATGGCATCCATCTCCTCGTCGGCCCCACGCTGCGAGGGCTCTTGAAGGAGATGCGGTGCCGCCGCTACCCCCTCTGGCATCCCAGAAACCTCGTCCGAGTGCCCCCGGTCGGCACCCCCTGGCGCGCACAGCTCCCCCGGGTTCAGCTCCACCCACGACTCAGCAGAGCTCTCCGAGAGGCGCTCCTCGTCATCGTTCCTCTCGAGGAGCACTGCCGCGCTGCCCAGCTCAGTGACCGTCGCATCATCAGACGGCGGGGCATCCTCACGGGTGGGCACCCTCGGCATCCTACATAACGGGGGGCCAAAGCCCCCTCCACTCTGTGCGGCGCCTACAGCGCCAACCTCCACGAGTGGTACCCGCTCGCCTCCAGTCCCGGGAGTGCACCAGCTCCAGCTCGAGGGGAGGCCGCGCGGTGTAGGCATGTTCGCGCGCACCAAAAGACGAGGGAGCGACGTAAACCACCACAGAGACTGTCTGGACGAGACCCGTTCGCTGACACGCAGCAAGTCGAAGCTGACGCGGGTGGTGAGAAGAGAGGGGAGCAGGGGTGTGCAGATGTGTATCGTGGCCGTGCGCACAAGCAGCAGAACGGGCGCGGAAGGTACAAGACAAAGTGACGAGAAATACACACGTCGAGCCCGTCACGGAAGCTTCACAGCAAAAAAGACAGAGACCAGATCAAAAAGGCAGCGCAGGCGCAGTGACAACGACGTCGAGCGGGGGCAGGGCCGCACACGAAAAAAAAAAAGCAAATAGAGCGCAGGCAGAGTAATCCGAATGGAAAAAGCAGAGAGACACGGCGACGAGGACTCGCACGCACGCACTCGTCCTGCCGCAATCCTAAGCACGTACAGCGGGGCACAATCAGATGCTTGCAGGAGCAGCGGTAAAGCAGACGTGAAAGTAACGGCAGCCGCACACACAAAAAAAAAAGGCAAATAAAAAAGAAACGGGAGCCACAGAGAACCAGTGCAAATGAGAACAAAGGGGAAGGCGGAGACAGTATGAACAAACAAGACCAGTATGTGAGTGAAGGGCCTCTGGGCGCAGCACATGCGCCTAGAGGCGACAGGAATGGGACGGTACCGCACTCCGCGCACATGCCTCACAATGCAAATAGATATCCCCATGATCAATTACCTGTCATTTCTTTCTTTCGTCCACCTTGCTGCTTCGCACACACTGAGTACGAAAGGAATGCTAACCCAAAGCAGAGCACATGTGTGTGTGTGTGTGCCCTCGAAGCACACACAGGGTTTCACTCTTGCACAGTAGCACGTGCGCTCCACCAGGAAATGCGCGTGCACACACACACACACACACACACACTGGAAACAACAAGGGCAGCACACCATGTCCCCACAATCAACCCCCCCGCTCCTCGCCAAGATAGAAAAAAAGAAGCGACTGAGGGGCAAGAGCAGAACATTCTCTGCTGGCCGAATCCCAACCATCACGCCTGCAGAGCTTCTTCGGCGCAATACAAGCTCTCGTGCAGCACCACAGCGCGCCGTGCACTGTACCACCCCTCCCCCACCGACCACGCCCGAATCAGATGAGATTCGTCGTCTGCTCATCAGTGCCACCGTCGGAGCTGAGAAGCGACGGTGGAGGACTGAGGAGCTTCCTGAAGTTTCGCCACACCGCTAGCGGTTGCAGCAACGTCTTGAGAGAGTTTTGCCTCCGAATCGACTCCCGCCGTGTGGTCGAGGTCAGTGTTAGGTAAGTGTAGAGGCAGAGCATCGAGCCCACCAGCATCACAACGACTCCGTCCAACAGCAGTACGAAAATAGCCCCCAGGTGAGAGGCGGTGTCAGAGTCTGGTGAGAAGCTCGGCCGCCCACTGTGCACGGTGGGGTAGGGCGTCAGCACCGTTTTCAGATCATTATCACGTTCCCCCGCATCGTCGGCCACAAACAGGTCGTAGAAGAGATACCGCGTTAGCCAGACAACCCCGATCATCGTAGAGCAGCAGCAGGAGAGGAGGTAGAGCGTGAACCAGCGCAGATTGCGCACTCCAACGCAGCAGCCGAGCACGCTGCAGTGGTGGTCATGCTCCAGCACGCACACCCGGCAGTGATAGCAATGCGCGCACCGGGGAGGGCGACGCAGCAGGCACTCTTTGCAAAAGACGAGCAGCGTGTTTCCCTCCAGTGGGTCCCGCTCGCCGCTCCGCAGGCGCGGATAGATGCCGGGGTCACTAGAGATAGTCAAGAAGTACGACGTGAAAGTCGTCGCCAGCATCAAGAGTGCGCAGATGTACTCACCCCAGCCAACCTGGTGCCACACAAGCGACATGTTCGCGACGATCAAAACAACGGTGATGCCCATCGGGATAGTGCCGGTGAGAACGTCGCTGCTAAAGTACAACCTAAAGCAGAAAAAATACGTCAGTCGAAACGCGCCAAGCGCCTCCCTGGTCGACTCTCGGCGGTGCATGTAAAGTCTGGGGTCTACCACAGGGAGCCGCACCTCTTTCGGTGTGGGCCTGGGAGTCACCACTGACGGTATCTTCACGGTGGCATGACGCGTTGAGACACCGGAGTGACTGTCGAGGTGACCCGGTGCGTCGTACAGTTGAGAGTACGACGACACCATCGGCGCCGCGGCCATGAATGTGTTCATCGCTGCGTGATCGAGTAATGAGGAGCCATGCAGGAAGAATGGCGAGAGTCAGCGGATGCGAAAAAGGCGGAACGCACGACGAGAAACATGGGGCGCGGAGCAGAGCGGAAAGGGACACCTGCACAACGGTATCTCCGCGTGTCAGCTATGCGATATGGGTTCACCTTCCACAGACGATATCGGTGGGCTGGTCAGCGTCGCTCAAAGAAGCGGCGAGAACATAGACGGATGAAGAAGACAGAGAGAGAAAATGCGCACACGAGAGGCAGCGCTGTTGGCGAAGTGCGGTGCGCCGTAGCGAGACATTAGTGGTCTCAGAAAGACTGGAGAAAGCGGGGGATATTAACGACCGTGTTGTGGCGGAAACAGCAGCGCCGAAGCAATACAGTGTCAGGGATCGAGAGAAGAGAGTAAGACGTGGCGGATACCCCGGCGCATCGCTGATGAGAGCATGGTGCGACAAACACACACAGCATAGGTGAGAGGATGTCATGTGGGAGCGGGGGCCGATCCAAGCACTACGCTGGGATGGGAGGCGGGGGGTGGTAATGGCCCCTCCTCTGTATAGTCCGCTCAAATGCCAGCCGCGTCGCACGTTTGATGCGATTGGACACCACAGCCGTGAAAACCGAAAACAAGGAGGGGGCGGGGTGGACGTTTGAGCGCATCGCACATCAGATGCCGCGCAGCTGAGCCTCGTTCTACCCACAGCAATCAGGGGAAGCCACAGGGAAGAGACCAAGAGGGACGCGCGCACGAAAACACACGCATACAAACGTGCGCGCAGGGACGGCATCCACATCATCTTACTCACCGCGTCGCGCTTGAAAGCGCCCAAGCGATACGCTAGGAAACAAAAGCACGGAGTGCAGTGAGCCCCGCAAGGAGCATCCATGGTACAAGAGCATGGCATACCAGTGCGGGAGACAATAGAAACATAGAGGTCATGTGCACACACCTGCACGACGACGTGTTTCCGAGAACGGACAGCAAGCACACAGCTCCGTGACGGCTCTGTCTATCGGTGCATGAGACGCTTATTGACACAACGTAAGGATGGGCCCAAGGCACCACACCGGCTCTTGGAGACACATAGTGCCGCGGCGGCTTCCCCCCTCCCCCCAGCAAGGTGCGGGTATCAGCACGAGCCGAGGGCAGCGACAAACCGCATTGACGACGCGTATATCCACGTGGGGGTAAACGAAACGACAGCGCTCACTTTTTCACGTATATAAATATGTATGTATATATATGTTCCTTCTCGAAACGAAGGCTCTCTAAAGCATCTATGCCTGCTGTGATTCACCGGTGCGCATCGCTCCTCACTGCCAGCACAACGATGCGCGAAGCAACACGCGCGCACATACAAGCGCAACAACGCAAAAAAAAAAAACCCTCTACGAACTGAACCGATCCGTGCAGCCTCCACCTGCGCGTACACGGCCACACGCGCTTTCGTGGCGCGGAGAAGGGCGGTCTGCGGTGCGCGAACCTTACACACACCAATGTCTGTGCCCGTGATTGTATGCGTGTGTGTGTGTGTGTGTGTGTGTGCTCGCGCGATGAAGCAACCAGCCCAAAACAGGATGAGGACCATCACGGGGATTAGGGAAGAACACGCTCTGAGATGTAGAAAAGCAAAGAGGCTTGGAAGTGCATCCTCTAGACGAACACATCCACGCACAGAAAGAGAGGGGGAACGGGAAGGTACAGATCGAATATGCATCAACATGTACCCCTAACATGCAAGCACACAAATACCTTGACTCACCCACCACCTCCACAACGAAAAAGGGGGGCAATCACTTGCATCCGGTGTGTGTGCGCGGGCGCAAGTAGCTCGACAGGGACAGGAAGGCGTGCTAAAAAGGGAAAAAAGAGGAAACTGAAAAAAGGCGCGCATCGGGCACCCGTACGCGTGTGTGTGGAGAAGCGTCACGCCCTCCCCCCCCTCCCCCCACACATACACACACGCACACACAGTCCAGAAAAGGTAGAAAAGTTGTAGAGGGCCTTTGAGCAGTTCGCAGCGCGCCCGCCCTCTAAATCGAGCCCTGTGCATATGTCTCACTGCGGGACGCATTATACTTGGCGACAGCCTTCGTGCCCTCGCTCATGGCGTGTTTTGCTAGCTCTGGCGGCAGCAGCAGACGTGCTGACGTCTGAATTTCGCGAGCGGTCAGCGTCTTCACCTTGTTGATCTTGGCGACAAACACAGCTTCGGTCTGAATACGATTGAACATGTCCTCAATGAAGGAAGAAAGCACGCGCACAGCAGCCTTGCTGAGCGTGCCGCGCTTGAAGAAGCGGCGCAGAGCGCGGTGGATGTACAGGTCCCAGTGCTGGCTGCGCTTCTGGCCATGGCGGCGCTTGTGATCGCCGCCTGACCTGTGTGCTTTGCCAACCGAGCGCTTGCCCTTGCCCTTACCCCCCAGCGGGATGGGCCGCTTTCCACCTTTGGTTGGCGGCATCGTGTACGGGAAACAAACAAGAAAGAGAAGTCGATTACTTTTGGTGCGCTGACACAGCCGAGGCGCTAGGAGAAGGCTTGTGGCACGAGACAGTCTCGGAAGACGAACTCTTGCGAGCACATGAAAACAAAGTGTACATGCCGCGTGACCCCGGCAGCGCACAGGGCCCGTGGAATAAGAAGAATGTCGGAGTTGGAGATGGGAGACGAGTACGGTGGAAGAAAACTAGCCGTGGAGCAAAGGGTGGGGGTGGAGGCTAAGGAGTTGCCGCAGGCGCGGTGGAAAGCGGGTTTGGGAGACCAATACACGCAAAGCAAGCGACTTCGCAGTTCCCTGCGACACTGCTGAGCCGATCGTGTGCTGAAGTGCAAAAGGCTAGTGCCATTGCAGGGCAACGCCAGTCGCCCTCAGCCCCCGTGCTCTGCACGTTGCTGATCGCACGATGACTGTGCCTTGACTGATTCGTGAGCCGAAATGTGTATCGTATGGACAGGCTATCAATATATTACTCCAACACATGACACACCACGACTCCGCACCGTCAGCCACCTGCCCTTAGACGACGATGTCGTACTCACAAGCCTTGGTAATGCACAAGACAGCACACGCGCACAGATATACACATTCGAACACCTCCCAATGAGGGAATAAGGGGGTATTTCTCCCCCAGATAACACGCGCCCATCTCAGTTAGGCAGAGAGAGCGAAAGAGCAGCCTGGCATCACTGAAACGAGATTTGGCGGAGAGAAACGCCACCACATCAGAGAGGGCGAGACAAACAGTGACGAGTCGAGAAGCGGGGGGAGAAACGGGGAGTTGAGGTGGCACAAGCACGCGCCGGAAAACAAACAGAAAGGGGGCAGACTCACGCGTAACATCAAAATCCCGTAAAAGGGGGACCTTTTTTGCCCCTTTGTTTCCGCAAGCCGCTGCCTCCAGCCGTGAACATACGAGTGCATCTCTTCGTGTCGTGTGTTCGGCCATCCGCGCTGTCGCCGGTGCGCGTCGGTCTGCTTTGCAGCCAATCAGGCGCCTCAACACACACACCAGAAAGCGAAAAAGAGATGCAACAGGAAGGCGGCAAGCAGCACGGAGCAATAATAAAAAAGAAAAAACAAGAGAAGGGCTACAGCCGCAGAAGCCGAGGCGGGTTCGTACGCGCACCGATGCGCACCCTCACATACAGGCCTGTAGATGAAGAGCGTTGGGGGCGCGAAGAAGGCGGAAGAAGAGTAGATGCAAGCTAAAAGCGAGAAACACATACACACACACGCAAGCGCGGCGGAACCGCACCCTATCGAATCACCTGCGCTCGATGGAAACCAGGACTACGACTCCGAACAGCGGGGGCGACGCCGCTGCTGGGCTCGACACTTCAGCAGCGAACTGTGGTCCACCAGCAAAAGAGGGAATGAAAGCGCGGCGATAATGAGAGAAGAGCACAATGCCGCTGCGCATTCATAGACAAAAAACCAACGCAGCAGCCCCACAACAGCCCGATGCACCTCAGATCATGCACAGTGTCCCACAGCCCCGGCTCGTGTGCCGTCATGCATGGGCGACGCAAACTTGGAGGTCCTCTTGCGCTTGAGGGAGGGCTCCAGGCCAGACACCTCACAGCCGCCTTGACGACGGACGCGTTCGTCGCACGGTACTGAAGTCAGCTGGCCCTTGGTCGCCGCTGCAATCGCATGCGAAGCACGAATCCGTGCCTGCAGATCTTTGCGCTGTGGAGACCCCACCCACTTGTCGGCTATGGACAAGATCGCCTCGCGCAGGTACACATACTCATCCGGGGTGTTGTAGACGAAAGCGCTGATGCGCACGTAGTAGCGGCCTTCGATTCGCTTCACAGGCACCTCTACTCGGAAGATGTCGTGGAGGCTGTCTTGGATGTATTTGGTAGTGATGAGGCTGTCCTGCAATTTCCCTGGGAGCTCTACCAGCGACATAAAGCGCGCGTGACGAGCCACCTTCCGCGACTGAAAGGCGGTGGTGAGCATGTCCACCGCCGACGACAGGAGATGAGAACAGTAGTCTCGCACTCGCTCGAGCCCCTGCCTCTCCCAGAAGTCTACAATCGCGGGGATCGAGAGATATGCACCATAGTCGCGCGTCCCGTCCCAGATGAACTCAGAGAGAAGACCCTCCCCCGCGCCGTGCGAGAGCGCCACGCTGTGTATCTTTTCCATGTCATCTGGGCGTACCCAGAAGAAGCCCACGGATTTGGGTGAGGAGAACCACTTGTGCAAGTTCCCTACAAAGACAGTCGGCTGCGACTCGGGAGGCAGCGCATTAAAATTCAGCTCGACCTGTAGCGGCGCGTGCGCACCGTCGACAATGATCTTCTGCACCCCACGCTGCCTCAGAGCGGGGATGATATGGCTGAAAACAGGAAAACACACCGCACTGGTTGACGCCACGTGGTCCAGCACCACGGTCGTGCAGTCTTTAGGTAGCTGGCGGCATATCTCCGCGGTCAGCGCAGCGTTGTCGCCCATCACCGCAGGGTCGTGCAGAAATCGGTTGAGTCCGACCTCATGCAGCGAGGCGCCGACCTCCATACACCGAAACCACAGCATCTTGTACACGGCCAAGTACTCCGTGTCAAAAAAAGCAACCACGTCATCTTTACCGATCATGCGCATGGCGCAGTTGAGAGCGAACGTGGCGTTTTGCAGCAACACCACCTGGCGCGCTTCGGCCTGCAGGAAGCGGCTCAAGCATCGAATACTGTACACAATGAGCGGAAGCAGCTCCCGGTCCATGAACTGCACTACCTCCGCCTCCATGTGCTCCTCGTAAAGCCTCTTTATCAGCATCGCACCGGCAAGAGTGCTGCCAAACGCGCCGTGGTTAATAAACACCATATCGTGGGTGATTGTGAAATGCTCAGAGCGGAAGACGCTCCCGAACTCGCAAGGCTCCACCGCTTGGTCGGCCATCTCGCATATCTGACCACCCCAAGAATCGCCCCATGCGCCAGAGACAGGAAGGGAAACGCGGCAGCGCTCGTCACTTCTCAGCCCGTCCCCGCTACTCCGCGCGTCGCCCGCTTCCCTGAACCCCGCCTCCGAGCACGTCCCTTGCCCAGTACGCGTGTCTCCGCTGCTGCAAGGCAGTTCATCTGACAAGGCTACACCCCCACAGTGCCTCGCATCGGGGTGAATCTGCTGAAGGCTCGATTGCGATGTGCTCAGCCTCGAGCCGGCGACGTCCGCCGGCGCCGCCACGAGGACACGCGAAATCTCCGACGTGGAGAGGATGCGCTTCGCGAATGCCGGGAAACGAGCGGGAGGGCGATAGGTCGCCTCATCCATCATCATGAGGTCCTCCACATTCTCCGAGTGGAAAGAGCCGAATCCCTCGAAGACGGAAACGTCGGAGGCTAGTGTGTGTTGCTTTCCAGAGGTCAGCAGCGCCTGCAAGTGCGCCGGCAGGCGAACCGAGTCCCACGGCACAGGGGGGAAGCCCTCGCTTCTCTCACGCACCGGCACCGACGCCATTCCGCGCCTCGGCACGCCTGGATAGAATCGTGTGCGGCTAGAGTGTCGCCCTACACCTCCTTTGTGTATTCGCCCGTGTTCTGAGGTACCGACGCACAGATGCGCGGATCGGCGCGATAGTGCAGCGATCGAGTTGGGTCGGATTTATCAGGCCCATTCCGGCCTGTGTACCGCACGGAAGTTTCGCCAGCCACGGCGTCCAC